>VSMD01107325.1:0-28775 GCA_008750895.1 Mirza zaza
AAGGAAAAATTCAAGGAGTAGGAAAACAGGCTGGGCGGGGTGGCTCACGCCTGTAATCCTAGCTCTCTGGGAGGCCGAGGTGGGAGGATCGTTTGAGCTCAGGAGTTCGAGACCAGCCTGAGCAAGAGCGAGACCCCATCTCTACTATAAACGGAAAGAAATTAATTGGCCAACTAATATATATAGAAAAAAATTAGCTGGGCATGGTGGCGCATGCCTGTAGTCCCAGTTGCTTGGGAGGCTGAGGCAGCAGGATTGCTTGAGCCCAGGAGTTTGAGGTTGCTGTGAGCTAGGCTGACGCCACGGCACTCACTCTAGCCTGGGCAATAAAGTGAGACTCTGTCTCAAAAAAAAAAAAAAAAGGAAAACAAACAATCATCATGAAACATGATGATTTTCAAACTGCAGGCTGTCACCTGTTAGTGGATCATGAAGCCAATTTAAAGGTTCATGAGCAGCATTAAAGAAAAAAGAAAGCTAGAGCTGGCACACGTAGCCCTAGCTACTCAAGAGGCTTACGCAGGAGGATCGCTTGAGCCCAGGAGTTTGAGCCTGCAGTGAGCTATGACTGGGCCTGTGAGTAGCCACTGTACTCCTGCCTGGACAACATAGTGAGACTCTATCTCTAAAAAAAGAGCAAAAAAAAAAAAAAGAAAATGCAAATTAAACTACATGGCAAAGTGAAGGTATTTCGTGAATCTTTATATGTGTGTGACACACACACATTGGGACATGATAAAAAAGGTATCTCTTCTCAGAGGTTGGCATGAAAGAGGCCTGAGAAGCAGCTGTGCCCCAGACCCTCCAGGACTTCCACGTTCACTGGGAAGCCCCACTTCTTGCCTGTGCAAGAGCAGGGAACTCCCAGGAGACAGAGGGATTGTGAGGGTGGTGCGGGTGATGCATCTAGGTGGTGTCCCCCAGCAGTGCCGTGGGGGGTCTCTAGGTCCCAGAGCAGCTTGAAGTCTTACAACCACAGGACTCCATCATATCAATGCCAGCAGATGCTGCGTATAGTTTTATGGAGTATGCAAGGCAGGCGGGCCCTAAATGGCTAATAATCTGCTTGTGTGTGTAAACTACAAAATAAATTCCCAAGACCTACCCACGCCCCCGCCACTGAAGGACCCCCTTTTGGCCAAGGGACCCCAGAAAATAAACCTTAAGGCCGGGCGCGGGGGCTCACGCCTGTAATCCTAGCACTCTGGGAGGCTGAGGTGGGCAGATTGCTCAAGGTCAGGAGTTCAAAACCAGCCTGAGCAAGAGTGAGACCCCGTCTCTACTAAAAATAGAAAGAAATTAATTGGACAACTAATATATATAGAAAAAATTAGCCGGGCATGGTGGCGCACGCCTGTAGTCCCAGCTACTTGGGAGGCTGAGGCAGGGGGATTGCTTGAGCCCAGGAGTTTGAGGTTGCTGTGAGCTAGGCTGATGCCACGGCACTCACTCTAGTGTGGGCGACAAAGTGAGACTCTGTCTCAAAAAAAAAAAAAAAGAAAAGAGAAAAAACCTTAAAACTGAGTTCCCTGCCATCATGGAAAGGGAGGGAGGACATGCCTGGTTACATTCCCTACCTTTTGGAGTTTAGACACACCACCATTAATGCTGAAATAGAGATCGTAAGACTGACAAAACAGACTCAATAAGATGCTATATTACAAACAGGATCCAAGGCCATGTGAGGCAAAGGTTAAGTCAGGACTTCCATACCCTAAATTCTCATTAAACAGAATTTTTTTTTTAAGCGAACCCAGTATAACGTGGCTTCCTTTCCAACCTGATTCTGGCATAGCATCTTGTGACAGTGAGCAGACCCCCTTATCTTATTCCAAGTATTCCTTTCTACTGACTCCAGTCTTTAAACAAAGCTTTATTTCTTTAGCCAATTACAAACCTAAGAATCTCTGAACCCACTTATGGTTTACAAGCCCCTGCTTTGAGATGTCCTGCCTTTTCTGACTGAACCTATGTATACCTTCCATGTACTGCTTTATGATTTTATCTGCAATTCCTGTCTCCCTAAAATGTATAAATCAAACTGTAACCATTTACTCAAAGATTCTTGGGTTTATGGATTCCCAAGCCATGGTCACTCATATTTAGCTTAGGTTATTGAGTAGAGATCATTTTTCTTTTTTAATATAGGCCTTTATACTATAAATTTCCCTCTAAGCACTGCTTCTGATGTTATAAAATTATTATTTTAATATAAATAAATATTTATATATAAATTATATATAAATAAAAATTTATTCTCATAAATAAATTATAAATTTATAAATTATAAATTTATTCTGTTATAAATTTATTCTCATACATTTTGATATTCTGTGTTTCCATTTTCACTTATATCAAGGTATTTTCTAATTTCTCCTGTTGATTTTTCTTTGATCATTTGGTTATTTAGGAATATGTTGTTTAATTTCCACATATTTGAATCTGCCAAATTTCTTTCTGTTATTGATTTCTAATTACATTCCATTGTGGTCAGAGAACATACTTTATATGATTTCAATCCTTAATAATTTATTGAGGTTGGTTTCTTGACCTTGAATATGGCCTATCCTGGAAAATGTTCTATGTACCCTTGAGAAGAATGTGTAATCTGCAGTTTTTGGGTGGAATGTTTTATAGATATTTGTTAGGTCAACCTGGCTGTAGTGTTTTTCAAGACTTCTGTTTCATTTTGATCTTATGACTAGTTGTTCTATTGATTATTAAAAGTGGGATATTGAAGTGTTCAGCTATTATTGTTGAACTGTTTTTCTCCCTGTAATTTTTTTAGTTTTCGCTTTATGTACTTTGGACTCTGTTATTAGGTGTATATATGTTTGTAATTGTTATTTCCTCCTGTTGGATTTACCCTTTTATCATTATAAAATGTCCCTCATTACTTCTAGTAACATTTTTTATTTTAAAGTCTATTTTGGCCAGGCGCGGTGGGTCATGCCTGTAATCCTAGCACTCTGGGAAGCTGAAGCAAGTGGATCGCTCGAGGTCAGGAGTTTGAAACCAGCCTGAGCAAGAGCGAGACCTCTGTCTCTACTAAAAATAGAGAGAAAGTAATTGCCCAACTAAAAATATATAGAAAAAATTAGCCGGGCATGGTGGTGCATGCCTGTAGTCCCAGCTACTTGGGAAGATGAGGCAGAAGGATTGATTGAGCCCAGGAGTTTGAGATTGCTGTGAGCTAGGCTGATGCCATGGCACTCTAGCCTGAGCAACAGAGTGAGACTCTGTCTCAGAAAACAAACAAACAAAAAAACCAATCTGTTTTGCCTGATATCAGTATAGCCACTTCAGTTTTCTTATGGGTACTGCTTGCATGCATTTCTCATCTTTTAACTTTAATTCTCTTTAACTTTGAATCTAAAGTCTATTCTGTAGATAGCTTATAGTTGGATCTTGTTTTTTGTTTTTTCCTTTCTTTCTCACTTCCTTAAGATTCTTGATTATGCATATTTTGGTACACTTAAATGTGTCCCACATTTCTTTGAGGCTTTATTCATTTTCTTCATTCTTTTTTCTGTTCTTCTGATTAGATAATCTTTATGGTCTATTTCAAGTTTGCAGATTCTTTCTTTAGCTAAAATCTACTGTTGAGCCCTTCTAGTGAAATTTCCATTTTGGTTATTATAATTTTTAGCTCCAAAATTTCATTTTAGTTCTTTCTAATAGTTTATCTCTTTGTTGATATCACCTTTTTTTTTTGAGACAGTCTCGTTCTGTTGCCCTGGCTAGAGTGCAGTGACATCATAATAGCTCACTGCAACCTCAAACTCCTGAGTTCAAGCAATCCTCCTGCTTCAGCTTTCCAAGTAGCTGGGACTACAAGTGCACACCATCATGCCCAGCTGAGTTTTGCTATTTTTAGTAGGAACAGTGTCTTGGTCTTGCTCAGGCTGGTCTCAAACTCCTAACTCAAGCAATGCTTCCCACCTCAGCCTCCCAAAGAGTTAGGGTTACAGGTGTGAGCCACTGTGCCCGGCCTATTGATATCTTCTGTTTGATGATACATTGCCATCATACCTTCCTTTACTTCTTTAAGCATGGTGTCCTTTCATTTTTTGAGTACATTTATAATAACTTCTTATAATAACTGTGATGACAGTGGTTTTAGCAGGGCTTCTTTTGGCTGTCTCCTTCCCTTTCTGTTAAGCTGTCTGTGTTGGTATCACAGCCAGTTGTTATTCTCCACTAATTGCCATGTGATTGCTCTATTGTTTTCAGCAGTGCTCTGGGGCATAAATTGTTCCACACTCTGGTCCAATTAAGCTCAGGCCTCTTTACAAGGATAGTCTTTGAGGCCAGTCTTTGAGTTTGGTCAGGCCCCAGGAGGGTTGTTAGCTGCCTCTTTCTAATGGTTCTCTCTGCTAAAATTCTAACTAGTCTACAATTTTGCTTATTGCTCTCATGGTGCTACCAACCTCCTTTATTGCTTAACACCAAACTCTCCATTGTTTTCAATAGCACCCTTAGGCTTGAACTTCCCCACAGTGTATTCACTTCTGCTCTAAATAAAGTCAGTTCCCTTGGGGAGAGCTTTGGAGGTCTCTGTTTTTATGGCATGCCTCTCCCACTGGACATAACCTCTGAGGCTGGGGGTGGGGTGGGGACAGTGACCCACTTCTTGTGAGTGACACCCTTGCTTTATGAATAGGGTATTCGGTGGGGGTGGTAGCCTCTGATATTCTTAGCTTGTCTGTCCTGGCATGAAACATCTGTTCTATGAGCAGGCTGGGGCAGGGGCGATTTGGGCCCAGGATTATTGGCTTGCCATGCCTGAGGTAGAGGTTCTGCCCTATGAATGGGTGAAGGGAGTCCCAGATGTCTCAACAACTCTTGCTTAAAATAGAACATCTGCAACATAGAGATGGGAGATGGGAGAAGAGGCCTGCCCCTCCTGGGAAGAGACCATAGCACTAGACTGGGAGCTGGAAGGAGACAGAACACCTTGTTCTTGGTTATACCTGCCTGGAGTAGACTTTCATCCTGCTGAGTTGTGGTGGGGGAGAGGAAGTGAGTTGTGACTCAAATGCTACGGACTCTGAGTGTTCTTACTGAGATTTAATAGATTTTCTTGAATAAATGATTCTTTATTTGCTGTATGACCTTAGGATAATTTCCAGAGACTTTAAATAAGTAATTGATTTATAAAAAATAATCCTCACCAGTTTTGGTTGTTTCACCGAAGAGAGTCCATGGAGTTCCCTACTTTTAAAAAACTTTTCCCATTCTTATGGTATGTTTTTTCATTTACTATCTAGTTCAGAGGAACAGCAGTTTCTGGGGCTTCTCCTTAGCCTATTCTACCATGAATTATATTACGCCATAGGTTAGGTGATGATGAGGGGACAGCAGGAGGTCAGCGGCTAAAGGATGCTTAATCTGTATCTACAGCAACTCCCCATTGCTCACATCACTGCCTGAGCTCTTGCTGCCCCACCCCCACATCCATGGAAAAATTGTCTTCCATGAAACAGGTCCCTGACACCAAAAAGGGTGGGACTGCTGGGTTAGATGACCCTAAAGCAACCATTAAAATAATGCAACAAATGCTTATCACTATAAGTCAACAAAAGAGATAAAATGGATTCATAAAAAATAATCCAAAATAAGACATAAAAATAAGAAAAAAAGAACAGATGGGACAAGCAGAAAAAATAGCAAGATGATAAATTTTAAACCTAACCATATCAATAACCAAATTAAATGTAAATGCTGTATATATCCTAATTAAAAGGGAAAGATTGTCAAATGAGGTAAAAAGTAAGACCTAACTATATACTACCTACAATAAACACATTTAAGTATAAAGATATAAATAGATTACAAGGAAAGTGATAGAAAAAGACCATTCAATGCCAATCCAAAAAAAGCTAAAATGGCTATAATAAACACTGCCAAGGAGGCCTCCTGACTTTCACACCATGCTGTCAGTTGATAACTGGCTGTCTTGAACCTATCATTTCTTCCTTTGGTGCTTCAGTGGCACTTGACAACGAGCTATCAGATTCAAGAGTCTGTAAAACTATTTTCCCATGTCTGTCAAATGCTGGAAATAGAGCTCATGAACCAGTGTTTCTATTTTATCTGTATCCTATTTAATTCAGTTATCTTTTGTGCTATAAAATATATTACATGGTCCAGGCATGGTGGCTCACACCTGTAATCCTACCACTTTGAGAGGCTAAGGTGGGAGGATCACTTGAGATCAGGAGTTTGAGACCAGCCTGAGCTGGTCCTGAGAGCGAGACCTCCGTCTCTACTAACAATAGAAAAAAATTAACTGGATGTGGTGGTGTGCACCTGTCGTCCCAGCTACTCGGGAGGCTGAGATGGGAGGATGGCTGGAGCCCATGAGTTTGAGGTTGCTGTGAACTCAAGGTGACAGAGTGAGACCTTGTCTCAAAAAAAAAAAAAAAAAAAGATCGAAATTGTGAATTGTGAGACTGCAAGATCAGAGTTTAACATTCACGTAAACTTCCACAGACCTAACTAGGAATTTCATTGTCACGTGGAATTGGTAGCACAGGGCAGATCTTGGAGTGCTGACGTTGGCAGGCTGCACGTTTTTATACTTCTTTGCCTGGGGAGGTGGGTATTTGGAGCTATGTCTTTAGCAGCTTTTGCTATCTTTGCCACCGTTTCATACTTTCTCATTAGCCACACCTACTCTCCTTTTACAAATGCGTGTAAGTGGAATGTGGCATATTCCTGATAAACTCTGCAAATATATTTGCTTACTTGTTAATGGATTTACTGAGGTTCCTCTTTTCTTTCTCTATTCTTTTAAAAAATGCTCCTCTTTTTTGTATTTCTTCATTCCTTACCTTCATTCTATGGTTGTCCTCTCTCCTCTCTAGATTCAGACATGTGGACACACCCCGGGGGGTGGGTCTCTGCTGGACTTGAAGTCACCGGGAGGTTTTCTGAGAGCCCCCAAGCGCTGTGTGGTGTGCAGCTCCTGATAAAAAGAAGTCTAATTCAGCCTTTGAGTCTGCAGAGGGAGGAAATTGTTAGCAAGTGAACCATTGCATTAGGAGTTTTTACTTCAGGCTAATGCTATATAAATTACAAACTCGAGAGTTCAGGTCTAAACATAGAATAGCCTTGATAATTCTGCATGTGAATTGCCTTTAAGATATTTTTCTTTCGCCCAGAGGAGTGGCTACAATTTTATAATTGTACTTAAAGTTATGTAAAGTAAAACTTGGAATATTTTCCAGAATGTCATGGTACCATTTAGTACAAGAAACAGGTAAATAATAGAAAAAGGGAAGAGACATTGTGGACTTTATTTGGGAGCCTATGTCACAATTAAAGCTTTTGTTAAAAAGAGAGTTTCCATGTCGTATATTTTGAAGGTCTATTGATAGATGCTCCCAAGATGATATCTTTTTGGTGAATTGCTAAGTAATGACTATCTTTATCTTTTTGCTTGATGTCCTATTTATCTTATACTAGCTTTAGGTGGGTGAGTATTTGCCCAGTATTTCTTTTCCTGTCCCTTTACTTTCATTCTTTTTTTTTTTTTTTTTTTTTTTGAGACAGAGTCTCACTTTGTTGCCCAGGCTAGAGTGAGTGCCGTGGCGTCAGCCTAGCTCACAGCAACCTCAAACTCCTGGGCTCAAGCAATCCTGCTGCCTCAGCCTCCCAAGTAGCTGTGACTACAGGCATGTGCCACCATGCCCGGCGAATTTTTTCTATATATATTAGTTGGCCAATTAATTTCTTTCTATTTATGGTAGAGATGGGGTCTCGCTCTTGCTCGGGCTGGTCTCGAACTCCTGAGCTCAAAGGATCCGCCCACCTCGGCCTCCCAGAGAGCTAGGATTACAGGCTTGAGCCACCGCGCCCGGCCCATTCTTTCTTTTTATGTCCTTAGATGCCTCTCTTTCTCTTTTAAAAATAAACTTTATCTTTAAGTATAGCTTGAGATTTCCTTGTTTATTCATGTTTCCTGTGTCCTTCCATTGATATCTGTGTGTATGGTGTAGCAGTTGCTTCTTCCAATGTTTTTTTTTTTTTTTTTGAGACAGAGTGTCACTCTGTTGTCCAGGCTAGAGTGCCGTGGCGTCAGCCTAGCTCATAGCAACCTCAACCTCCTGGGCTCAAGCGATCCTCCTGCCTCAGCCTCCCGAGTAGCTGGGACTACAGGCATGCGCCATCACGCCCGGCTGATTTTTTCTATATATTTTTAGTTGTCCAGCTAATTTCTTTCTATTTTTAGTAGAGACGGGGTCCCGCTCTTGCTCAGGCTGGTCTCGAACTCCTGAGCTCAAGCGATCCTTCCACCTCGGCCTTCCAGAGAGCTGGGATTACGGGCGCGAGCCGCGCCCGGCCATACTTCCAATGTTTTGCAGTTGCTTTCATAGGGGAGATTCTTTTTTTCCTGAAGATGTGTACATATGTTGTTGGTTGAGTAGGACGCTTTGATATTCGGTACCTGTAGCAGCGTGATCTTTGTATGACTTTTCGGGGCAGTACCCGGGGTCTGGGATCTGTGAGTTCCTTGGTGGCTTGGGGCACAGTTATTAGTTGAGTCTGGGGAAGTTTTGCTGGAGACATACATGCCATCTGAGCCAGTCTTTGGGCCCCAGGGGTGGCAGCAGTGGGCCGACTGCCTTTTTTTTTTTTAGGCCCCAGTGCAGTTTATACTGGTGCTGATGTCAGTGGGTCCTAGGCGGCTGCTTCGTGGGCTTCGGGTGGCTCACTCAGAAGCTAACAGTAGAGGAGAGGGTGGGCTAGGTGCATGGGCAGGTCCTCTGGCCCCTGGGCAGCTGGTTTGTTGTTGGAGATGGCTATAGCGGTGGTGGAGCAATCCACTGGGCCCCAACTGGTCCATGTTGGTGTTGCTGGTAGCTGCTGTGGGTTGGGCAGGTCCCCAGTTCTACAGCCTCCCATGGCAGTGTGGTAGGTATTGTGGTAAGTGTGCTTAGAAGAGCTTGGTCTCCCCTGCCCTTCTCCAGCCAGGTGGTGGCTACAGCTTTGTACTTGACCTGAGGGCAAGGTGCAGCCCAGGGTTAAACTCTCAATGTGACCATAGGGCGGGGCCCTTTTCTGGCAAGCTTTGTGGGGAAGAAGCTGTGGGTAGTGTGTTTCTGCTCACGTCCCAGTCTCGCAGCTGCCTCTTATAGGGCAGTGGGTATTGTCCTAGGTATGCAGAGGACAGCCTGGGGACACACCTACCTTATGGAATTCAGGTATGATTAAATGGGATAATTCTGGCAAAGTATTTGTCAGTGTCTGATACTTATAAAGTACTCAATACATATTAGCCATAATTAATATTTTTATTCTTTCATGTATTTATGTCAAAATTATTTTAGTTAATTATTATTTTTATTAATTTCAATGAGCATTTGGGCAAACATTTATTAAGTTCTAAATAAGAAATGAGTTGAGGCCAGGCTCGGTGGCTCACGCCTGTAATCCTAGCACTCTGGTAGGCTGAGGTAGGTGGATTGCTCAAGGTCAGGAGGTCAAGACCAGCCTGAGCAAGAGCGAGACCCTGTCTCTACTAAAAATAGAAAGAAATTAGCTGGACAGCTAAAAATATATAGAAAAAATTAGCCAGGCATGGTGGCACATGTCTGTAGTCCCAGCTACTCAGGAGGCTGAGGCAGGAGGATCGCTTGAGCCCAGGAGATTGAGGTTGCTGTGAGCTATGCTGATGCCACGGCACTCACTGTAGTGTGAGCAACAAAGCAAGACTCTGTCTCAAAAAAAGAAAAAGAAAAAGAAAAAAAGAAAGAGAAATGAGTTGAGTATAGGAAAAATTTGCTTACAAAATAGCTCCTTCAAGAATTGTGAAATTTAGGTAAATTTTTTTTTCTAATGAGATTTAAAATACCTACGAATTCCAAGTTTCATATCTGATACTTTTTTTTTTTTTTTTGAGACAGAGTCTCACTTTGTTGCTCAGGCTAGAGTGAGTGCCGTGGCGTCAGCCTAGCTCACAGCAACCTCAATCTCCTGGGCTCAAGCGATCCTACTGCCTCAGCCTCCCGAGTAGCAGGGACTACAGGCATGCGCCACCATGCCTGGCTAATTTTTTTTGTATATATATTTTTAGTTGGTCAATTAATTTCTTTCTATTTTTAGTAGAGACAGGGTCTTGCTCAGGCTGGTTTCGAACTCCCAACTTTGAGAAATCCACCCACCTCGGCCTCCCAGAGTGCTAGCATTACAGGCATGAGCCACCACGCCGGGCCCATATCTGATACATTTAACAATCATAGCTAATTAAGCTTATTATGTATAGCTAGATGAGAATTAGACACTGTAAACTCTATTTATGGGGGAAAACCTAAACATTATTTTCTCATCTTATAAATTACCTCTTTGAGTTTGTTTTTAGTTCAGTGGTGACTTAGTGTTACTTTCATTTTTCTTTTAAGTTTTTCTGAACCAGGCTGCTTAATTTGTACGTGTAATTCCTATGTGTGTAGCCACTTGAACTCCATTCCCAAACTATTTTCTTGAAGTACCTTTAAGCAGGGATAAGATGATCAATATATAGACAGTTACTGACAGCTTCTTTTTTTTTTTTTTTTTTTTTGAGACAGAGTCTCGCTTTTTTGATGCCCAGGCTAGAGTGAGTGCCGTGGCGTCAGCCTAGCTCACAGCAACCTCAAACTCCTGGGCTCAAGCAATCCTCCTGCCTCAGCCTCCCAAGTAGCTAGGACTACAGGCATGTGCCACCATGCCCAGCTAATTTTTTCTATATATATTTTAGTTGGCCAATTAATTTCTTTCTATTTATGGTAGAGATAGGGTCTCGCTCTTGCTCAGGCTGGTCTCGAACTCCTGAGCTCAAATGATCCGCCCACCTCGGCCTCCCAGAGAGCTAGGATTACAGGCTTGAGCCACTGCGCCTGGCCTGAACAAGAAAATCTTTATTTTCCAAAAACTTCTCTCCCACAGAAACTTTAAAAAATATATATATATATATATTTTAAAGATATATATATTTTTAAAGATATATATATATATATATATATATTTTTTTTTTTTTTCTTAAGGAGACAGCTGAATGTGGCTCCTGGTGAGAAGATTCTCTGACATGAATTGGCTGAGACAGCTTATGATAACATTACGTGGTATTTTTCAGGCACAGTGGAGAAGGTGTCCACAGTATATACCAGTAAAATCCTGTGGGGTTTTGTGTTCAGCTTTTTTGCAAATCAAAAACATACATCCTTACAGAACATACCTCACAAGAAAAACAACAAAACAGAACAAAACAAAAACAAAAACATAAGTCCCTAAAGGTAGTGGTTTTTATACTTAAGAAAGCCTTTTCTTTTTTCTTTTTGTTACGTTAGTAATACAGAATGACCTTAACACCAGAGGGCAGTGTTTTATAGTAGTTGCCAAAACGTCCTTATACTTGGTGTTATCATCTGATGGATTCGAAAAGATGTTGTACCCCACACATCTCGGGACTCATACCTGAGAGTCATCTAGAAATCTAGAAATTTATAAATGAATCTAGAAATTTATAAACCGCAGGCTTTTTTTCCCCTAATCATTCTGTTTGGTGGAGTTAAAGCTCCCTGAATTAATTTTAGAGTAAGCCGTGCTGTTTATAAGTGTTACGTGGTTGGCAGGACTTGATTCCAGCCCAAACCCAACGGAGGCCCTGTCGGGTAGAGAGGAAAAAGTCTGCTTCAAGGGTGGTCAGCATTTCTGAATTTCATTCCAGAGGAACATCTCCGTCTTACTGAGAAAAGAATGGACTTTTTATCCATTTATTCACTTAATGCACATTTATACTTTCTGCAGTTTTAAAACAGCAGACACTAGGGAGGACGTTTTAATATACTGTATTTGGTTTCTCGTCTCTCTTGCTTGCTGATTTTCATTTAATGTAACTAGTGAATCTTTTAAAATACTTTCTTTTTTTTTTTTGAGACAGAGTCTCACTTTATTGCCCAGGCTAAAGTGAGTGCCGTGGCGTCAGCCTAGCTCACAGCAACCTCAAACTCCTGGGCTCAAGCAATCCTGCTGCCTCAGCCTCCCAAGTAGCTGGGACTACAGGCATGTGCCACCATGCCCGGCTAATTTTTTTTTTTTTATATATATATTAGTTGGCCAATTAATTTCTTTCTATTTATAGTAGAGATGGGGTCTCGCTCTTGCTCAGGCTGGTCTCGAACTCCTGAGCTCAAATGATCCGCCCACCTCGGCCTCCCAGAGAGCTAGGATTACAGGCTTGAGCCACCGCGCCCGGCCTAAAATACTTTCTTATTCTTCAGACATCCTTGTTAAATCAGGAAAGCATATTTATACTATGTACGCTATTTTATTATTATTTTTTGAGACAGAGTCTCACTCTGTTGCTCGGGCTAGAGTGCCATGGCATCAGCCTAGCTCACAGCAACCTCAAACTCCTGGGCTCAAGCAATCCTCCTGCCTCATCCTACCAAGTAGCTGGGACTACAGGCATGCACCATTGTGCCTGTCTAAATTTTTCTATTTTTAGTTATCTGGCTAATTTCTTTCTATTTATGGTAGAGGCTGGGTCTCCACTCTTGCTCAGGCTGGTCTCGAACTCCTGACCTCAAGCAGTCCTACTGCCTCAGCCTCCCAGAGTACTAGGGTTACAGGCATGAGCTGCCATGCCCAGCCTGCGCATCACTTTCAACGGTTGTTTTGTATTTGATAGTATGAATGTTTATAGTTTGTTCTCTTGTCAGCAGTACATGAAAGAGTCTGGTTATTCACACTCTTGCCTACTGTAGGTGTAATTATTATTATTATTATTATTTTAAGTACAACTTGGTCCACCTGCTGCATTCATTCAACAGATAAATATTCATTACCGACCACATACCGGGTACTATTCTCAGTGCTTCAAGGGGACACATCTACCTACCTTCCTGCCTTTGTGCCCATGCACTCTGCCCTCCCTCATATAGCTGTAGGACCAATGACACAGAGCAGAAGTGAAGGCACCCTTCCTCTGAGATTACGTTATAAAAGACTGTGGCTTCCTTCTTGAGCACTGTCTTCCTCTTCCTCTCTCGGATCGCTTGTCCTCTGTCTGGAAAGTCAGCTGTTGTGCTGTGAGGATGCTCAGGCCACCTACAGAAAGCCCCATGGGATAAGGAACAGAGACCTCTGGCCAACAGCCAGTGAGGAAGTGAGATTGCCAAGCACCAGTGAAGGAACCAGAAGGCTATTTGAGCCTTCAGGTAGATGTGGCCCTGGCTGGCTGCCCGAATGCTTCCTTGTCAGAGACCCTGAGCCCAGACCACCCAGCTAAGCTACTTCTGATTCTTGATCCTTAGGAACTACATGAGATGATAAATGATAATTGTTTTATGCTACCAAGTTTTGGCCCAGTGTGTCATACAGCAGGAGATAACCACTACAGGTAACTTGCCCAAGATCATGCTGTTGATAAATGGTAGAGCTGAAATTTGAACTTGGGTTTGTCCAGTGTCAGAGCACTGGGCTGCATCGCCATGGTGATCCTACAGTTTCTACTCTGCCCATCCTGGGACTGTTGTGAACTGCGGCTGAGTCTTGGGGTTTGCTGTGACCTGCAGGATGGAGAGTGGGGTTGAGAACTGACCCCATGACTCTAGGGCATCTTTCCTTCATTCCCAGTCTGAGAACATTGTACTCATTTAAAATTTTCTGAATTATCTCTGTAAGCATTTGTGAGGAGCTCATTTAAGGTATGAGTTGTGTCCTACAACTCGAACTGGATGTCTAGACTTCCTTTATAGACCATGGGTCAGCCAGCTTTTCTGTAAAAGCCTAGATAGCAAATACTTTAGGCTTTGCTGGTATAGTATGGTTTTTGAAAAATGCTGTCTTGACACAGTTTTGAGGCCTTGGCCTCTTCTTAAGCTGTTGGTCAAATCTACACTATTGGCCAGGCGCGGTGGCTCATGCCTGTAATCCTAGCACTCTGGGAGGCCAAGGCAGGTGGATCGTTCAAGGTCAGGAGTTCGAAACCAACCTGAGCAAGAGCAAGACCCTGTCTCTACTATAAATAGAAAGAAATTAATTGGCCAACTAAAAATATATAGAAAAAATTACCCAGGCATGATGGCGCATGTCTGTAGTCCCAGCTACTCAAGAGGGTGAGGCAGCAGGATCCCTTGATCCCAGGAGTTGGAGGTTGCTGTGAGCTAGGCTGACACCACGATATCCTAGCCCGGGCAGCAGAGTAAGACTCTGTCTCAAAAAAAAAAAAAAAAAATCTACACTATCTACTCATGCTAATTGCCCTAGAGTCAGGTATCTGACAGTCAGGGACAGCTCCTATGCTTCATCCCAGAGCCTGCTGAAATTGTTCAAATTGACCAATCCTAAACCTGCTTGTCCTGGCCTAGCTCTTTTCCCCACACAAAGGCACTTGCCCACAGTTCATCTTCTGTCTCTCCCTCCTGACAGGTTGTGACCCTGCAGGGTACTGCCTTGTTCTCCCCAGGGAACTGTGAGTACAAGAATGAGACTATAAGACTCCACTCTTCTCAGTTTCTCTCCTGATCTGCACATGGCCTCACCATCCCTCCTCTTCCCTCACCACTCCTGTGGTGAAACAACCGGCCATATGGTTTTGGTCACAGCTACTCAACTCTTGCCATTGTAGTGCCCCAAACCGCCATAAACAATATTTGACTGTGTTCTAGAGGACACCAGAATATTTTGCCCTGAAATATACTTCCTTAGCATATTTCGAGATGGTTATTCAGAGAAACTGCAGACAAGAATAGCCCTGAAAAGCTGTCTTTTGTGGGAGAGATTTGCATCTGTAGAGAAAAAAATCTACATTAGTGGAATAAACATCTAGGCTTTCTTGGAGACCTGGCACGCCCCTGTTCCCCAATCCAGACCTAGGAAAGATGAACTCACAGGAAAAAGAGACTGAAAGGCTGACACCTTTAAAGTTCTGAGGAGAAACTTTAAACCACAGAGGTGATGGTCTATTCTTTCTCAGAGCTGCTACCTGTGCGGCTTCATTTGCATGACAAGACCACCTTTGTTTGACATGTTGTCCTCTCTTCACTTTCCCATAAACTGTGAAGCCACCTCCTTCCAACCCCCAGAAGCCCCAAACCCCATATTCTGGATGTAGCCTCAGGATGGTATGAAAAACTGCACTTGTGTGGCTCTTCTTTGGGCTCTCATATTTTGTGTGACTCCTGTGCACACATGTGCATGTAATAAATCTGTTATGCTTTTCTTGTGTCAACCCGTCTTATTACAAGGGTGTCAACCATGACCCTTTATGATGAGGAGGAAAGGGATTACTTCCTTTCTGCCTCTACAATTCTAACAGAAGTTTATTCATAAAAATAGGCTCTCAGCTAGATTTGGCCCATGGGCTATAGTTTACTGACCCCTTGCCGTAGAATCTTATAGATTTGGATTTTCCTGATCCATGGGTAATAGTAAAGATGGTTTGACACATACATTAGTTAATTAGTAAATCTTTTCAAGCTGTCACTTAGTTGACACTGAAGGACCCTTACGTCAATGGAAAAGAAGACAAACTCTGTAAAATAATTTAAGGAGGTTTATTTTGAGCCAAATTTGAGGACCATGACCCAGAGCCATGCCCAAGAAGCCTTGAGCAAGTGGACTCGCTGTGGTTGGGTTACAGTTTGGTTTTTATACATGTTCAGGGAGACAGGGATTACAGGTAGAACAGTAAATCAAGACATGGAGGGCATACATTAGTTTGGCCCAAAAAGGGCGAGACATCTCGAAGCAGGGACTTGCAAGTCTAAGGTGGATTTAGGGATTCTTCAGTTGACAATCAGCTGAAAGAATTAGGTTTTGTTCAAAAGACCAGGAATCGGCTGAAAGGAATGTTTAAGGGTCTTCTATCTTTCATGTGATGCTCTACTGGAATCAGGTTGGGAAGTAAACCACATCATAAAAACCTGTTTACTGAGTTTTCATCATTGGTAGGCATGACTTACCAGGCCCCCTTAGAAAGGAATTTTTTTTTTTTTTTTTTTTTGAGACAGAATCTCACTCTATTGCCCTGGCTAGAGTGCCATGGCATCAGCCTAACTCACAGATGCCGCAAACTCCTGGGCTCAAGCAATCCTTCTGCCCCAGCCTCCTGAGTAGCTAGTACTACAGGCAGGCGCCACCATGCCTGGCTAATGTTTTTTTCTATATATTTTTAGTTGGTCAATTAATTTCTTTCTATTTTCAGTAGAGATGGGGTCTCGCTTTTGCTCAGGCTGGTCTTGAACTCCTGACCTTGAGCGATCCACCTGCCTCGGCCTCCCAGAGTCCTAGGATTACAGGCGTGAGCCACCACGTCAGCCTAGAAAGGAATTTTTGGGGGGGGGGCAAAGAAAAAGATCAGAGTTCAATCCTCACTTACAAAAGCTTTAGAGGATGAGACCGGAACTGAAAGAGGAGATGGGACCAGAACTGGAATAGGAGACATGACCGGAACAAAAAGAGAAGATGGGACCGGAAGTGGAGACACACCAGAACTGGAATAGGAGATGTGACTGGAACAAGAAGGGGAGACGTGACCGGAACTGAAAGAGGAGATGGGACTGGAACTGGAATAGGAGACATGACCAGAACAGGAAGATGAGACGGGACCAGAAGTGGAGACACACCAGAACTGGAATAGGAGATGTGACCAGAACTGAAAGAGGAGACAGGACAGGAACCGGAATAGGAGACATGACTGGAACCAGAATAGGAGATGTGACTGGAACAAGAAGAAGAGATGAGACCAAAAGTGAAAGTGGAGACTGGATGAGGAAGAGGAGAGGAGACTGGAACTGAAAGAGGAGACGAGACCAGATGAGGAAGAGAGGCTAAGTTCTTAATATGCAGTAACTCATTCAGACCTCATGAACCATCCTATAAGATAGGTATTGTTCTTTACCTTGTTAACAGATGAGGAAACTAAGGCTTAGAGAAGTTATATAATCTGCCCAAAGTTAACACCTTAACTCATGAAACTGAGAATCAAAACCAGGCCTGACTCCAGAGTCATTGCTCTTAGCCATTATGCAAGTCAGATACCTTCTTTCTGCGTATATGGTTGTTCCCACAGCTTCCTCCAAAGGTGTCCTCAGGCTGGACCTGGGGCTGAGCCACAGCTGCTGTCCTGGTGATTTCCAACCCCAGATTTTATTTTTACCGTGGATGGGGGGAGGGGCACAATCTTGGGATGGAGGGCAGAAATTGGGCTTCGTGTGCTGTTCTGTTTCTGGACACAAGAGGGTGCACTCTCAGAAGACATCTCTTGCACTAAGCCTCACTTGCCCCATCGGTAGCACAGGAAGAATAATCCTATTCCTGGTGCCTGCCAAAATTACTCTTTTTTTGAGATCATATATGGAAGAAATCTGCATAAAAGGTTAGTACTTATTAGACTATGTATAGATCTAGCCCCCAACTAAAGTTCCAGACTTAATTCCCAAAAGTTCTCAGGAAACTTGGAAAACCTCCAAAGTATCCTTACCTCCCTGTCTTTGTTCATGCGTTTATAATCCTACCTATCCAAAAGGCCTAGTTCATAAGCTTCCACCTAGAAGGTGTTTGGGGACAGCTGTCCTTGAAGTGATTCATTTCTCCTACCTAATCTTTGGCTATAAGCATTTTAGAGAAGCATCACTCCTAGCCTTACCATATAATTACTGATGTATAGGACATCTCCTCCTTGGAGGACATGTGTTGGTTTTTGCTTGCCTAATATCTTCTCCCTCTTTTAGTAACAGCAACTTGATTTTCTTCTGGTGAACAACCTTCTCTCACTTTTAATCCATGTGATTTGGATGAGGTCAACCCCACTCCCAAATCCAGAGGTAGGCATGTGACATAAGCCTATTCAGAGTTACTACAATGGGTTCAGTGAAGGGCAGGTGACTCAATTAAAAGCTTTGAGAATTACTCCTAGGACTTTTGCTAGAACCATTGGCATGAAAAGCTCTATTTTTGCTACAATTGGATGTAAACATGGAGCTGTGAGGGGCTTTCACATGGAAAAATATTATTCCTGAGGATGAAACCACCCAAGAGCAGGTTATAGAAAGAGACCTAATCTGGAGGATAGCATTGTTGGAAACCCTTGGATCTTAGATTCAGCTATTCCTGAAACTATTAATAGAAGTAACCTGCCTAGGACAGATAAATTCTGTCCCCTGCCCAAAAAAAAAAAAAAAAAAAAGCTTTAGAGGCACTTTGTCACACTCAGTGAACTGTTTCAGCCCCGGAGCTGGTCTGTGTTGCCTTCCATAGTCATAGTATTTTACTTCATGCGATTTTAAGATGACAGTAATGAAAATGGAACCACTGTATGGAAGGCTGACTGTACGCCAGCTACAATGCCAAATGCATTAGAGCCGTCATCACTATCAGTTCTCCTAAGGGCAGCTGCAGCTCCTCATTTTGCAGATGACAAGACTGAGTCTTAAAGAAGACCAGGGTAGCCCGTGTAGTCAGCGGTGGTGGCAGTAGACAGATCTGGGTAGTCTGAATCAACAGATCGTGTTCCTAACCCAGTTATGCAATCACAGCTCTGTAATGCCCTCCTCTCCTTTAAAGCTTGTTAAAGCCATCCTTGAAACACGTCTATTGGCGTCAATTGCAATTATTTACTACATTATTTCTTTTGTTAAATAACTTAATTTCAGGTATTCCCCACATACTTCTTTTGGTCGTCGGAGGTTGTACACAGTGACAGGATCGATTCTTGCACTCATTTTAGTTTCATAATGGAATATATCAGTTGTGTTGGAATTGTTAATTTTCCCTCGGGGAGAATCGAGTGCCCCAGGTAGTGATTGATAAATCAATAAATCTTTAGCGAGTCTGCAAAATCAGCTGTCACACATAGGTCAGCCTCTTCTCCAGCGTCCAAGATGTTACCCAGGACAAGCGTGTTCCTTTCCATCATTTTCTCCCTCAAAATCGTAATATGCCAGGTATTTAAACAAATCCCTAAGATTGCAAGCTTTTATTCCTCCTTTATTTTCCTTTTTTTTTTTAAAAAAAAAAAAAACAGCAAGAGGGATCATGGCTTTTCCAGCTAGGTTAGGGAAAGGACTCAGTTGTTTGCATATTTGCATTACAACCCCTAACCTCTCCCGAGGACAAATGGCTGTCTGACTATTAGGCCCACGGCAGGCGCTGGCGCTGTGGATTAGCCTCTGAATGCTGACTAGTTTTCTGCAGGATCCCAGCGTGTGTGAAGAATGTGTTTGTAGCTGGGAGGCAAACAGAACATCCAAAGCCAAGCAAGAATTTTGAAAAATAGTTGTCTTATGTATAAATTTATTTTGCTCTTAGTGTTTTATTCTTGCCTGTTTCATTATTTCTATTTTTTTTTTAATAGCTTAGTTTGGTTTGATGTTCTTAAGATAGTCTCTCAAGTTTTGGTCACTTGTTGTTGAAGGCTGCAGTTGATTTTTAAATGTCCTTTGTTTCTTTATTGATTAAATACCAAGCCATTGATGAGTAGCTCAGATATTTTCCCCTCACCCTGATAGAGAGGGCCTGGTGATTTCTACACAGGTGTCTGTCTGTATGGACGTCCCTCTTCACAAATCAGGTTGGAAGCTTTGGGAGAGACTGGGAGGCGACAGCTTAGGTTTGTTTCTGGTAATAGGAACAGCAAGGCTTTGGGCTGTGGATTTATTTCCCTAACAATTTAAGTTATTATCATGCCTACTTTTGGGGCAAAACAAATGCATTCTCTTAACTGGCTGTTTATGCTTTTAGTGAAGAAACATATATTGTAGAAGCGGGAATTATATTTGGGTAGAAAAACCAAACTAATTTGGTGAATTGGCACAATTGATGTAAAAGGGTCACCAGTAGTAATTTATTGAGAGTTTCTCTTTTGCAAAGCACTGTTGTGGGGAAGGCAAGGCATGACCCAAAGTGAAGTAAAATCTCGTGCCTGCTCTCACGAGCTCAAGATACAAGATGGGATAAAGAGAATGCCAGAGGATTTACCCACCAGTGAAAGAATACTGCTAGAGAATTGTGGACGAGGTAGCATTGGAGATGGAGCCTTAAAGGACTGATGACATTCCAACAATGTAGCTGTATTTGTCATGGCTGTAAAAGCACAGGAATGGGGGGGAAGAGTGTGTGTGTTTCGAACTCCTGACCTTGAGCAATCCGCCTGCCTCAGCCTCCCAGAGTGCTAGGATTACAGGCGTGAGCCACCGCGTCCGGCCTAGAGTGTGTGTGTTTCTATATGCCTTTCTGTTTATCTGTCTCTGTCTCTTTGGGGAATAATCAGCTATTCACTTCATCTGGCACAAGTCTATGGGAGCAATGGGAATTGATTTTCTAAAAATAATTTAAATTTAAGACTCATAATTCACTAGGTCTTTAGGAAAACAGCAATGTATATTTTCCTTTCACATGCAGAAAAATTAGCTCCTTGTCTATAAGGACGGTGATTAAATGCATTATAAAGTTAATGTCAGATCCATGGTCAGCTATTTTGTAAATTGAAATGTGACTGGCACATAATGAGCTCTATGTTGTAATTCTTTTTTTTCTTTTTCTTTTTTTTTGAGACAGAGTCTCACTTTGTTGCCCAGGCTAGAGTGAGTGCCGTGGCATCAGCCTAGCTCACAGCAACCTCAAACTCCTGGGCTCAAGCAATCCTCCTGCCTCAGCCTCCTGAGTAGCTGGGACTACAGGCATGTGCCACCATGCCCGGCTAATTTTTTTTATATATATTAGTTGGCCAATTAATTTCTTTCTATTTATAGTAGAGATGGGGGTCTCACTCTTGCTCAAGCTGGTTTTGAACTCCTGAGCTCAAAGGATCCGCCCACCTCGGCCTCCCAGAGAGCTAGGATTACAGGCGTGAGCCACAGCGCCCGGCCTATGTTGTAATTCTTAAAAATAGTTACAATAATGCCGCCCTCAAGGTCAGTGTCTTGGTATATAGTTAAATTCCATTACACAGCCTGTGATGCATTCTATGCAACAGCCCTGAACATACACAACATAAAGTGTAAGTACAGTCAGGAATCACGGAAGGTTTTGGTCAATGATGGGCCACCGTATACCAGCATGCATTTCCCGAACTTATCCCTGTCATTAAGGGACACATAACTATATCTACATTAAGAGCTGAAACAAAAGTAACAATACCAATCCTTACTACATATAATAAAATCTGACATGGTCTTTCTTAATCTGTTCTGTTTTGCTAAAAAAGAAAATGCTATTTGAGGCTCTTTACACGGATTCTATGATCTATTCATAAGGTTACTAACTGCAGTGTAAAAATTACTGTATTAGATGATAAAGTTGAAATGGGAGGTTAGCAGTGTAAGTATGGATGGATTTAAAATAGTGGCATTAGTGGGGTACTTAACAAACAAACCCTGAATTGCAATGTTTAGGTGATTTCCGTGGGGGAATTCTTTCTACCATGGCCTATTTTAAGCTACCAATTGTTGAACTCACAAAATTCTTGATATTTAACAATGTGCTGTGACAAGTTGGGATAAGCTAGCTCCAGCTCACCAATGGGCTCATAGCTTGAGCTCTGACATCAGAAAGTTTTCTCTGAAAATCTGAGGAATGTCCATAGGACATACGATGATAACTGTACAATAAGTAATACAGCTTAAAGATCTGAAAAGAGAGTGGACGTGGAATAGATTAGCATAAGTAAAACTCAGTTGTCAGGTTGACCTGAATCCTTCAGAATTCAGCATGCACTGTGTTCACACACAGCTGTCTGCTAATATGACAGTTTCCCACGAGAATCTTTTCTTGTTTTATTTTAGAAATTGAGACACAGTAATTTGTTAAAGACAAAGTAATCTTTGATTACAGATAATTCAGACGCTTTTGTTTTAATTAAGAAAAAGTCACATTAAGTCAAACTTTTGTCATGGGATATATTTGTTTTATTAAAATTAGTTTTGCCTGCTTCAAAATTAATTTGAACTATGTATTTTAAGTACCTACACTGGACATATTAGAATCTGGATATGCATGTCTGTTTTTAAAAAGTAAAACAGGCCGGGCGCGTTGGCTCACGCCTGTAATCCTAGCACTCTGGGAGGCCGAGGCGGGCAGATTGCTTGAGGTCAGGAGTTCGAAACCAGCCTGAGCAAGAGTGAGACCCCATCTCTACTATAAACAGAAAGAAATTAATTGGCCAACCAACATATATATAGAAAAAATTAGCCGGGCATGGTGGCTCATGCCTATAGTCCCAGCTACTTGGGAGGCTGAGGCAGCAGGATTGCTTGAGCCCAGGAGTTTGAGGTTGCTGTGAGCTATGCTGATGCCATGGAACTCACTCTAGCCTGGGCAACAAAGTGAGACTCTGTCTCAAAAAAAAAAAAAAAATTAAAACAAATATATCATGGACAATGCCAAAAAATTAATGTCACCTGTTTCTCTTAAATTTCATTAATTTGAGTATCAGAAAATTTAAAATTACATGTGAGTTCCTAGTGTATTTCTGCTGGATAGCAGTGGTCTAAAGCAGTGGTCTCCAGGCTTTTTGGCACCAGGGACCAGTTTCACGGAAGGCAGTTTTTCCAGGGACGGGGGTTGGGGGAGGGATTGCAAGTGATGGGGAGTGGCTGTAAATACAGATGAAGCTTCCTCCTCTTGCCTGCTGCTCACCTCCTGTTGTGTGGCCTGCTGCCTAACAGGCCTCAGACCAGCACTGGTCCGTGGTGGCCTGGCAGTTGGGGACTGCAGGTGAAGGGTGTATTTTAGATAAGAGTAAAGTGATTCCAGATAAGTCTGAGATGCAAGAAGAAATGAAGAAAAAAGAAGATAATAAATATGTGGGTAAACCCAGGCAAACGTGACTGTATAAAGCAATAATAAGGGCTTTGGGGTTAAAAAACAAGGTAAAATAAAAGCGTATGACAACATAGACTATAAGTCTAGGGTAGGGGTCATTAAGTTTAAAGAGATCTAACGTCCTGTGTTGTTCTGGAGGGCAACAATTCATTTGCAAGCATTGTTGTGTATTTGTTAACAATTGCATAAGTTAATTATACATGTTAAAATTTCTAGGGTTACTTCTAAAAGAGTATTGAGTATGTATTTGCCTAACTATTATAGTAGAGGAAAACAATGGAATAAGAAATAGAAAACAGATCCTAAAGAAAGGCAAGAAAGGAGAGAAGCAGCATTGACAGGATAGGCAGTGGGAATATATCTATATATTTATAAAATTACAATACGTGTGAATAGAGTAAATGTTCCAAATGAAAGACAAAAATTGTCCAACTGGGTTTTAAAAATCCTTGAAAAAATTAGCCATTTACAAGGGGCGTATCTAAAGCCTAAGTATATAGAAGGATTGAAAATAAAATGACAAAAGATATATAAGGCAGACATTCACTAAAAGAAAGATTAATGGCATACAAAATAGATTTATAAGACAAAAAAAAAATCCCTAGAAATATGACAGATCATCATGTAAATGATATTACATGGTATCCTGTCTCAACTTTTTTTTCCAGTTGACATTGTTTTCTTCGAGGTTTATCTAATTGATATGTAACTGAGTTTTATTTGGGCATTTGGCATTCCCATTCCCTGTTGGATGCTGGCCAACCACACTCCCCCTCCCCCAGATCTGTGAATGTGGTCAAGATGTCTGCATTAACGTGCAGGTACCAATGGATGTGAAATCCAGTTTATTGCTCACATAGTATCAAAAACATTCCCTGAAGGACTCAGGTTTGGTCTGGAGAGAAAGAGTCAGGGTGGCAGGTGGTGCCTCTGGCTTTTACTGTGGTTAGGAAGTGTGGTGGGGAGGGTTCTATGCAGAGGTGTGAGTGGTTTGAACTTCCCTCCCCACCTTGAGAGAGTGAGTGCCTGGGCTTTCTCACGGGCTCGCCCAGATGTGGGAAGAAGGGAAAGAGAGAGTGGTGGGGCTTGGAAGCTGTCAGTGGTCAAGCATCAAAAATCATCAGACTCTAGCACCCTACACATAGATCTAAGTCCCCCACCCCTAGGCCACTGACCAGTAATTGGCCCATGGCCTGTTAGGAACTGGGCCACGCAGCAGGAGGTGAGTGGTGAGCAAGTGAGTGAAGCTCCATCTGTATTTACACAGCCGTTCCCCATCACTGGCATCACTGCGTAAGCTCTGCCTCCTGTCACATGGGGGTGGGCATTACATTCTCATAGGAGCATGAACCCTACTGTAAACTGCACGTGGGAGGGATCTAGGTTGTGGCTCCTTAGGAGAATCTAATGCCTGATGATCTGAGGTGGAGCAGAGGCGGTGATGCTAGTGCTGGGGAGCGGCTGCAAATGCAGATTGTCTTTAGCAGAGAGGTTTGACTGCACGATAAATGTAATGTGCTTGAATCATCCTGAAACCATCTCCCCCCACCCCCAACCCCCATCCATGGAAAAATTGTCTTGTATGAAAGCGGTCCCTGGTGCCAAAAAAGTTGGGGACTGCTGATCTAATTTATTTATTTTGACTAGTGTATAGCATTCTGTTATGTGAAAAAAACCCTAATTTTTCAATTTCTCTACTGAGAAACAATTCAGTGTTTTATACTTTTTCACTATTAGAGTTCTACAGAGAACATCTCTGTACAGAGTCTTTGCAAGAGTTTTTCTTGGAGAGGTACCAGAATGAAGAATCGCTGGTTCGGAAGATGTCTTAATCTTCAGGTTTATTAGACATGATCAAGTAATTCTCCAGTGTAATTGTTTTTTTTTTTTGAGACAGTCTCACTCTGTTGCCTGGGCTAGAATGCCGTGGCATCAGCCTAGCTCACAGCAACCTCAAACTCCTGGGCTCAAGCGATCCTCCTGCCTCAGCCTCCCAAGTAGCTGGGACTACAAGCATGTGCCAACATGCCCGGCTAATTTTTTCTATTTTTAGTAGAGACGGGGATCTCGCTCTTGCTCAGGCTGGTCTCGAAGCAATCCTCCCGCCTTGGCCTCCCAGAGTGCTGGGATTACAGGAGTGAGCCACTGCTCCCAGCCTCCAGTGTAATCTTAGTGATTCGTGCTCCCACGTCTCCCACTGGTGGGGTTTGCTGTTTGTTCTGAAGGTGGTGGGAGGCCAGTGGAGGGCTTAAGTGAGAGAATGATGTGATCAGATTATAAAAAGGTGACTCTGGGTACTATGTGGTGAGTAGGAGTGGAAGGAGGGGACCATCATGAGGCTACGGTAGTCCAGGTGAGAGATGGTAGTGTCAAGTGGGGGGTGACATTGGTGCAGATGGTGATAATGGCGGGGTTCAGGATGTACTTTGAAGACAGAGGTCACAGAACTCATTGATGAATTGGAGACGGGCTGTGACAGAAGACTCCTAATTTTAAGTCTTACCAGCGAATTAAGGAAGACTGGACAACAAGTGGATTGGGGGGATGGAGAGTTGCTTTGGCCATACTGAGTCTGAAATGCCTGTTAGACACACAGTGGAAATGCGGAGTCCGGGCCTTGCTGCGCATGTGTTGAGCTCAGGGGACGGGTAGGGCTGGAGAGAGACACTTAGGGTCCTCCGAGTAGAGGTATGTAGGACCACAGGCCTGGATAAGATTACCTAGGTATGCTAGAGACGAGAAGAGGTCTTCAGACTGAGCCCTGACGATCGCCAGTGGTTTAGGAGGGGAAGAGGGTCTAGCAAGGGATACGGAGAGGTAGAGGCCCGAGATGATGCACATAAAACCAGGAGAGTGTGGGGTGAGCCAGCAGCCTCATGAAGACAGTATTTTAAGAAGAAGGGAACAGTCACTGTGTCAAATAGCTGATAGATGGAGATGAGCTCTGAGAATAGACCAAAATCATTTGAACCTTTGGTTACTTTTTATCTTTGGTTTTCCTTATTTTGACACCTTAATTGCACTCTTCCGCATTTGTTAATATTCTTGAGGGGTGTGAAATGGAAACCCATCCTGCAACTCCCATCCCATTCTAAGTATATCATTAGACCTAGAATGAAAAAGATTAAAGAATTAAAAAGTGCTGGAGGCCGTGTATCTGTTGGTAGCCATTTAACCTACCCCATAGTGGCATCCTGGTGTCAAGCATCTGTGTAGGCTTAAAAAAAAGCCCATCTGAATGCTCCAGAGGGCTTTTTATATCATGAGTTAGAACTGCCTGGAAGATCTGATTGGCCCAATTCTAGAAAGAAGGTTCCAATAGGTTTTAAAGCCTTCTGTCTCATTTCTGTGTGCATTTGTTATTAGCTCAATAAATAATAAACAGAGGAATTACCCAGTCACTAATTTGCTTTTTTTCCAAGTGGAATTCATGTTTTAATAAATCGCCATTTTGTATTATTGAACATGTGCTATAATCTATAATATGCCTGTAACTCAAACATAAAACTATTTTTATTATAGTATTTGTTTCTTTACCCATACATATGTTCTTCAGCTATAGTTTCTGCCAGGATATTTGTTCATTTATTGCTTCTCTTGTCCCATTCTTGCGATGTCTTCTAGTAAAGTGTTTGCTTTTCTTCCTGAATTATTGCATTTAAAAATTAATATTTATTTATTTTCTCCGATCAGAAGAGTAATAAATGATACCCTTTTAAGATTCCTAAATTTGCTTGCTTTTTTTTTTTTTTTTTGAAGGAGTAATGTTCTTTTTTCTACTGTCACGTTTTTGGTTAGTGTTGCCTTTTTAATAGCTACCTTTGTTTTCAGGAAATGTGGAGTCGAGACATAGGAAATTGCTGATATGTGATCATTTTTGACTGCAGGAGTGGTGATTTCAAACGGTTCAGTCTCTTTTGTTTGCTTTAGAATAATTCTAACACTTATTTAGTCCTTGAATGAAATTTCTGGCTTTTAGTTGTCACAGATTAATGTAATGAGAGCTTGGATAGTTTGCTGAAACCTGATCTCATGTGCTCTCTTTTCTCAGAGAATTGCTTTGTTGGCTTATGCACCTGCTCCTTTAACTTTTCAGAATGAGAGGCTGTATTTTACATGTTAGCCTTTCTATACTGTGCTCTACTATGTTCTAAAATCGCTAAAACCCACAGAGAAATTGCAGTGAGGCTTTACTTTTGAGAAAGATTCGTATTGGATATAAACATCTGAGGGGCACTAGCTTATAGCCTGGCAGAATCTTTGCAGGTTGCTGTCCACTGTATTTAATAAACTGTCCACTGTATTAAAACTGTCACCTGTATTGTTGTTTCCAGGCACACTCGGTGAACAAGCTAAGGGATATATGTGGTGTCATATGCTACACATCTACATCTACACCTGTCTATCATCCATCCACCCACCCATCCATCCATCCATCCATCCCCCATCCGTCCATCCATCTGTTTTTCTAATTTAGTTTAATCTAAGCTAATCTATCATCTAGCTAGCTAGCGAGCTAAGAGTCACACTGATACCTCCCATTCCAACTCACTGCCTCAGTGTTCACTTTAGTTTGCTCCTTTTCCATGTTTGTATCCCTTTTCTCTGACAGTGAGACCCAGTTCCTAAGATTTTTAATATATTTACTTATTTGTTCAATACCCCTGGATGTGACAAATCTCCCCTCTTTACTGTCACCTTCGCCTCTCGCACAGAAGTCCTCCTCCCTCTGCCTGAAACTCACCCATCCTGCCAGGATGCCCCCCACCCATGTGGATGCCCTTCTCCCCCCATTAGGCATCTACCGCCTGTGCCTACCCGTCGGTCACAGGCCTACCCTGCTTGGCCTGTGACTCCTTACTCTGGGATATTCCTCCCCTTGCTTGGGCTTTGGCACCCCAAGCTGGACCGTCTTTCTCATCCCACCAGGCTCTGACTTCCTAGATCAGGCTGCCCAGGTGTGGACACTCACTTCACACCCTTGAGCTCCCACACCGGATGCCAGGGTGCCGCTGCCTTTGTGTAGGTGCCTTTCTCTCCCCGCAGGCTCTGCTAAGCTGCCCTTCTCTGCGAACTCCTTCCTGGCCCACGAGCTACTGCAGCATTGCGGCTGCTCCTGCCCTCACCCCCACCTCCCGTGCAGGCAGCTACCTTTCTCCCCTACCGGAGGGCTGAGCTAGGACTGAACTAGTCAGGAAGGGGTGCGGGAAGAGTAAGAAGGAAGAGCTTATCTGATGTCTTGTGTGCTCATGAGAGTTAATCTGTGAATTTATACTGGAACATTATTCGGGATATAATCTTTTTTTTTTTCCAGAATTCCTTTTATTTTGCAAAACTGAAACACTGTACCCATTAAATGATAACTCCCCATATCCCTCTCCCCACAGCTCCTGGCAACCATCATTCTACTTTCTGTCTGTATATATTTGAATACACTCGCTACCTCATTTAAGTGGAACCATACATATTTGTCCTTTTGTGGCTAGTTTATTTCACTTAACATAATGACCTCAAGTTTCATCCATGCTGTAGCATGTGTGATTGTCATTATATTCTATATCTGTATGGTCTTTTTTTTTTATTTCGGCATATTATGGGGGTACAGATTTTAAGGTTTCAATAAATGCCCTTTCCTCCCCTCCCCCCACAAGTCTGAGCTTCCAGCATGACCATCCCCCAGATGGTGCACATCTTACTCATTATGTATGTATATACCTGCCCCCACCCCCCTCCCCCGTGCCCAATACCCTATTACTGTAGTACCTATGTGTCCACTTAGGTGCTGCTCAGTTAATACCAGTTTGCTGGTGAATATATGCGGTGCTTGTTTTTCCATTCTTGGGATACTTCACTTAGTAGTATGGGTTTCAGCTCTAACCAGGAAAATATAAGATGTGCTATATCACCATTGTTTCTTAGAGCTGAATAGTACTCCATGGTATACATATACCACATTTTATTAA
>VSMD01107328.1:0-14489 GCA_008750895.1 Mirza zaza
TTTTTGAGACAGAGTCTCACTTTATTGCCCAGGCTAGAGTGAGTGCCATGGCGTCAGCCTAGCTCACAGCAACCTCAAACTCCTGGGCTCAAGCGATCCTCCTGCCTCAGCCTCCCAAGTAGCTGGGACTACAGGCATGTGCCACCATGCCCGGCTAATTTTTTTCTATATATATTAGTTGGCCAATTAATTTCTTTCTATTTATAGTAGAGATGGGGTCTCACTCTTGCTCAGGCTGGTCTCGAACTCCTGAGCTCAAACAATCCACCCACCTCGGCCTCCCAGAGAGCTAGGATTACAGGCTTGAGCCACCGCGCCGGCCCCAGCAAGACTTTTGATCCTTGTGAAAATTCAGAATGCACCAGAAATAATCTAGTATCCAATTACAAGTAACCAGTTCCTGGTGTCACTGAGGGCTGTTCAGTTAGCCAGTCTCTTGACTTCAGATTTCACACAAAGGCAGGAAAGAAAGAAAACGGTTACTCCTTGGAGGAAGGAAAACAGAAGTGGGAAAGGCCATGCAAAAAGAGAAAACTGGAGCCATGGACAACCTACTTTAGCTACCTCACAGTTGGGTCTAATCATTACAGGTTAGCCAGACTCTGCCCTGGACCTGGGAGGGGACTCCTCAGGGCAAGTGAGTCTGTGCCAGCAGCTTGTCCAGGCTGGCCCTGAATCCCCAGCGATCTAGAAGGATATGAGAGGTCTTGTCCCCATCTGTAACCTGGTGCAACAAGGCTCCCATTATACTGTGAGGACCATACCGCCCACCTGAGATGTGATCCTATCAGCCTCTGTACAAAGGACTTTGATTTGGTGTGGAGCTGATTAAACGATTGTAGATGTCCTTGGAAGCACTATGTGGAAGAATTTTAAACAGCTTCTCCTTTTTAATATGCACTTCCTCTTCGGTTTTAATTATTTTGTTCCTACATTTTCCCTTTCAATTTACTAAAATCTAGAAATGTAATTAGAGCAGAGGCTGGGCTCAGAGAAAGCTGCCAGGATTTCTACAGCATGATTAAATATACCAGGCATCCCTTTAGTATGGGACTGAAAAATAGAATTCTCATTATTATCTTTCCTTATCCAGGAAAGAATCGGCACCACGTACAGATACGGATTTATTGAAAATGCAGCACTAATTAAAAACTCACCCAGCCTCTTGAGGTTTGGGTAAAAAAAAAAAAAAGTGCATAGTTATTTAATTATTTCCTCCACTTAATGTTTTGTTGTTGTAACCAGGACAAGCAAGAAGCCCCCCTTGCTTTTCTTCCCTCAAAATTCTTCTCTCCTCCTGAGGGACTTAATGAGGCTTTTATCTATGCAACAACAATCAAGCTTACAATGGCACCAATTCAATTCACTGCTCCTTGTGATGGTAGGAAACAAGCAGAACTCATTTTCTTAATCCAAACACAAATGACAAAGTGTTCATTGGCTGTCATGAGCCAGATCTAGGCAAGGGATCTTCCCCAAAGACCCTCAGATGTTTTATTTATTTATTTTGCCAACAAGGATTTTTGGCTCCATTTCATTGTCCAGTAAGCAAAGGTCTATAAGGGGAGGTCCTGTAGGGCAGGTGGAGGCAGGCAGGACTTAATAGAAGACTAGTACAAACTCCCATTTTGACTGTAAGCACTGTAGGAAGATGAAGTCTTTCTCTCATCTCTGTACAGCTCGGTTGGTTAGTCAATGACCAACTTTTTAGTTGGTCACTTGGTCCCTGGCCAAATGGCTGCCACGGTAGAGCCCATTGGAGATGAATATACAGGAAGGATCCTTAGTCGGGGTATAGTCAGTCCTGTGCTCAAGAATACCCAGCCTAAAGGAAAAGAGACAAATGACACACACCAGGCCACAGGTGTAAGGACATGCACAAGGAAAAAACACATTGACATTGATGTAGTTGTGCGGGGCCACAATGGGGTTAAAATATTGGCAGTGGAGAAATTTTTATTGATTAAATTTCATAGTGAGACAGCTGTAGCTTAATGAATGAGCTCCAGCCTCGGCTGCAGACTCAAGTTCAACCCAGTACTAACATTTACTTACTGTAATATAAACTTGAATAAACCTTTCCAAGGCTCAGTTTCTCACAGTGGAGAAAATAATGCCCACCTTATATTGTTGTGAGGATGAACTGAGATGATATTTGAACATAACACAGGCCCTGGTATAGAGTAGACCCCACTTATTTATGGATGTGTCACTGAACATGAATTTGGGGGTACATGTTTATATACCTGCTGGTCTTCAAGCCCCATTCTAATATGTGTGCCAAGCTCGCTCCTTGACTCTGTGCCCTTCTTTAAAGTTCCCCAGGAAACATGGAATCCAGAGGAGAATATAGACATCCCAGCCAGGACATTGCCGCTTGCTAGCTGTGACCAGTGGACAAGCTCTTTGACTTCAGAGCCTGTTTCCTCACCCATCAGCCAAGGTTCCTTGGTGCAGGAACTGCACTAACCCTGGCTATGTCAACCAGAACTAGAATTTACTGAAGAAATATTGCTGGCTCCCAGATTTGACAGAAGCTAAAGAACCAGACTTGGAAATTCAGCTGGAAACCAAGGGCTGGTAGAGGAAGAACAACTACCTTCTTTAGCAGGACAGTCTGCAGAGGAGGTCCAACTGCTAGGTACTGCCACAACATGCCACCACCAGACATATGCCTCTGCTGCTGCTGCTGCTGCAAAGGATGTCACCTATCAGGCATCCATCTTTGTACCTCATGTTGCAAACCTAAGGCCAAAGGTGAAAACACCCAGTTGGCCAATCCTAGGCCATATCCTGGGTCCTGACCACCACGGGAAACAACAAGGAAAAGTCTCACTGCCATAGACAGCGTCCACACTGTGATGTGTGACCCTCCTTCTCAGTGATGCTATCCATAGCAGGGAACTCATCCGAAACAGGAAGTAGATCAGATGCTGGACCTTCAGTCTCCCATCTCATCAGTGAAATGGGTCATTCATATGCTAATAACAGCATTGGATGACATATTTGTTCAAAAGTGCTTAGCATACAAAAGGCATTGTTTTACTTTCCTCTTTAATAAAACAAAAGGCTTGAAATGATAGACTTACCTGAGGATTTGATCAATATGCTTATAGATATTGAAGTTTTGAGTTTTTAGCCTGAAAAAAAAATGGCTGGGGTACATAACATCTAACGAGGGTACTCTGACCAAAGCAGCAGCAGTGCAAAATTGAGGAGAGGAAATGGCAGGTTTGAGTCCCAGCTTTTCTTGATTTTTGCCTTTGACTAGCAATACAACTCCATCTCCATCTCATTCATCTTTAAATTGGGTCTAAAAATTATCTGAAGTCATTACTTCAAAGTAAGTTTAAGAAGGTTAATATTTGTTTTCAACAAGGAACATATTACCAAAAGTAGATTGTATTCACTGTCATGAATTATTTTCAACAGTGTTTTGGTCCTATTCCGAATAGGATTCATCCGCCATCTGTTGGCATTTGCCCGAAAATAACATTTACCTAAATGTAAATAATTAGTTTAGCAAAAACAAATTTTTTTCTACCTCAATTCAAATAGGAACGACTTCGAATTTTACCATTTTAGATTATCCTTGCCATGGCTCTACCTTATCAAGGTGAATTGATTTCAATTGAAAGTTTACTCTATTTTAGAATCCTATGTTGTTGTTTTTTTAAGGGGAATTTAATCTAAAATTCAATTATGGAAGCTCTGTGCCAAAGTGAAAAGTCAACCAGCACTATGAATGCTCCCTAGGTACAGAGCTCTACGGGGGTACTCCAGAATGAGTCAGAAGAAATGGAAACATTGTCCCTATTCACAGACTTTTCAGTTTAGAATAAAGGCATTTGATAGCTGGAAGGGACCTTAGAGATTCTCCAACCCAGTGGTTTTCAAGTGTTGCTTGCTTCTCAAGCTCACGCCCAGGGGCTCCAAGGAAGGGGGAGACCAAACCAGGTGAGACAGGCCAAGCCAAGCAAACTTGGTTCTCTTTCTACCCATTCAGTTCAGAAATTAGGCATTAGCCTCGACTCCTCTATTCCCCTGACACCTCACATTGAATCCATCAGGAATTCCTGTAAATTCTACGTTTAAAATATCTCTTGAATCCATGTACTTTCTCTCCATTTCTCCCGTCCTACTGAAGTTCTAGCCACCATCCTCTTTTGCCTGGACCCTAGAAAACGGGTCCTAATTAGTCTTCCTAAAGGAAGACTAATTCTCTGCTTGTCCCTCTATCCATTCTTCCCTCAGCAACCAGGGCAATCTAATTATAATTTAAGTCCAATCATGTTGCAATGATCCTCAAAACCTTTGAATGGCTTCCCATAGTAACAAGAACAAAATCTAAACTTTGTATCACTGACTGCCAGAGCCTCATCTTTAATCACATCTCATGTTGCCTTCTTTCCTGTCCTCACTCCAGCCACACCCGCCATCCGTCAATTCTTAGACCCATCAAGCTCTTTCCCTCCAGGGGCCTTTGTGGTTACTGTTCCCTCTGCCTGGTTTTCCCCTCACTCTTCACATGCCTGGTTCTGCCTCTTCTTTCAAGTCTCAGCGTAATTGTCACACCCTCAGAGAGCCTTCTGTGACCACCTGCCATATCCAAAATGAGGACTTTCCAGTCATTTTCTATCACGGTGTTGTTTACCTCATTTCCAACACCACCACCGATTTGTAATTGCTTTGTGAACTGACCTTTTTAGCATCCAGCACAGTGCTGACATGTGGACCGGAGGTGCTCTGTACACACGGACTGAATGAGCGAACAGGTACCAGAAAGCCCTGGACTTGCCTGGATTGTCAGAGAAGACCTGAGCGAAGGTTGGAAGCATGAATGGAAGGTCGATAGGCAAAGTGAATGCAGAAGGGGACTGGGGGGAAAAACCAGTCCAGACAGGCAAAGATCCTAAGCCCAGACAGGGGCATAGAGCTTTTGAGAAACGCCATGAAAATTAGTGTGGCTGGAGGACAGAGAGTGGGAGGGCTGTGTGAGGTGGGCCGGGGTTGGGGGAGGCAGAACTGGCATGTCTCCCCTGGGATCCAAGCCACAGGACTGAGAACAGGGGAGGGGGGAATTCCCCAAAGGACAGTCAGGGTGCTCTTGGTGAGAGAAGGGGGCAATGACGCCAAAGCCAACAATGGAAACGACTACTCTTGCTTTTCCTTCTGCCCTTCTGGCTGCTCCTTCTCTGTCTTCTTCATGAGCTCTTTTTTAGCCATCCCTTAAATATTGGCTTTCCTCGGATTCCTGTCAGTTCCTCTCCTCTTCACACTGTCCTCACTTGCCTTGAATCGCTCATTCACAGGATTGAATCCTCAAGATCGCTCCGCTGCCATCCATCTGCTAGAGAACATTCCCAATCTCTTCTGAGCCAAGCCTTTCTCGAGCCCCAGACTTATCTACCGGATGTCTTCCGTTGGATGTCCATCTCATAGGCACCTAATATAGGCAGATCTAAAAGGTGCCCCTCCTCCAGGATCCTCTATCTCACCAAGCGGCTCAGGCCTGAGAACTGAGAAGTACCCCTGACTCCTCCAGCCCGCATCCGATTCACTACCCAGTTCTGACAATTCTTACTTCAGTTATCTCCCAGTTCAGCCTGCTTCCTTCCATCTTCACTGACACTTCCCCAGTTCTCCCTTGGATCCCAACAGCCTCCTGACCAGCCTCTGGGCTTCCCCCTTCCAGTTCATTCTCCATTCTGCAGCCGGAGTGAGCTTTCTACAATGCCAATTGATCAAGTCACTTCTTTGCATACAACCCTTCAATGGCTCCCCCAGTGCCCTCAGGAAAATAAAGTCCAACTCCTAAATAGAGGTGAAAGGCTCTTTGCCAGTGACCTGTGCTTTTGTCTCCAGGTGCTGTCTCACCCTCCCCACCCCACTTGGCAATATGATTTCCAGCAATACGCAGAAGTACTTTCATCTCCCTGAGTAAACACGTTCTCTTTTCACACATGCTGTTCCCTCTTCCCAGAACAGTCTTCTTTGCACCTTTCCCTGCCCCCCACCCTTCTTCCCCTTGTTAATTCTCTGCTGATTTTTCAGGCTTCAGTTTATCCATCTGTTCCTCCAGGAAGCTGTGCAAGTGTCTCACAGCCCTGAGCTAGGTCCTCCAAACTTCCCCTCCCAAGCCACCCTGCCGGGATTTCGCCCTGTGTCATGGTTGCCTGGCTCCCTCCCTGTGCTCCGCACTAAACCATAAGAGCCTTGGGCGTGGAGATTTCCTTGTCTCTTTCTCTGTTGTGTTCCCAGTGCCAAGCAGCATTCCTAGCACATAATAGGTATTCAGATAAATGCTTGTGAAATGAATCAATGAATGAATGAGCGAAACAAACATCCTTTCAAGAACTTGGTTCCTAGAGTTTCAGGCACAGAAGACTCTAGCAGCTTCCTCTTCCTGCACCCCGTTTGGCCACAAGCTGGTGAGCAGCCTGTGAGAACCCCGAACACTCATCCAACAGTCTCCTTGACTCAGACCTTCTGCTGGGAGCCCAGTCTTCCCTTAAAAGGCCACCTTATCGGAAAGTACCAGTGATGGCATTTATGAGCTCTATTTTTATCTATGTTGGAAAGCCTCAAAGTTAATTCCCAAGCCAAAGACATTAAACTCAGGAACGTAGATGAGCAAGGAAGCATCTTCGTGATGCCTTTGAGTCACAGCTTTGTTTTTCTGTGGCAAGGGCCTCAGTTCCTCCCCATCATTGGGCCCTTGTTTTTAAGGACTGGCTGACTCTAAAAAGCTTTTGATGTCACATTCGTTAAAATTAGATCCTGCAGCCCTTAATGGTCTGTGCAATGGTGTCATCTTCCCTAGGATTCTCTTAACTCTGCTGGGGCCCTCAGAGCAGGACACTGAGCGGATTGCAAGCATCTCCCAGTTTATTCAAACTAGCTTCCCACCCCCCTCTCCAAGTGGAAATTAATCTTGGAGGATAGAAGGAAGGGGGCAGGGTGGCCAGTGGGGAGGGCTCCCAACAAGCCTGGCCAGAAAGATAATTGGACAGAAGCTACAAAAATGAGAAGAGTAACCCAGCAGGGCTGGTGAGCAAGTTGAGGGCCTCTGCCGGGGAAAGGATTCATGTTCAGAACCACAGACAGTGAGAGCAGGAGAGAGAGAGAGAGAGAGAGAGAGGAGGGAGGAGTATGGAGAGAAGAAAAAGACAGCGAAGGAGCTGGGGAAAGAAGGGTGGGGGGGAGGGAAGCAGGAAGCCCTGCAGGAATGGAAGGCATCACAGATGGTTTTGGGAGAAGGGGAAGAGAGAGGGAGCATGCAATTTCCCTTTGATCCAAGTGGGGTAAATTGGGAGAGAGGGCGTTAGAGAGTCAGGTGGTGTCCCCAGAGAGATGGTCAGTCACACCCTCGGATGTGACTAGAAATCAGGATGTGTGGATTAGAAATGAGAGCTGGGAAAGATATCAAGGAATGTTCTCACTCCCTGATTCCAGGCACCGACTCTGCCACCTTCCCTGCTTCTGGAAATTTAGGAAAGATAGGTTTTTGTCAGAGGGTGCTGGAACCCAGGGGATTTGAGCCACTGCTGATTCTCTCTCCCTGTTCCCTTAGCAAAAGGGACCCTAAACAACTCAAGGTCCATGCCCTGCTGTCTACTCTTCTCCCCACATTCCCACTCCTGGAAACACACACCTGCAGTCCAGGATCACAGTCCCCTTCGGTCCCTCTGCCTCTGTCAGTCACTCTGGGATAGGAACCAGACTTGGACGTTGGAATCTGGGCTGAGTCAGCACTGCCTGTGGGAGAGATTGCTTCCTGGAAAGCCTTGCTTCAAAGCTTCTGGCTGGCCAAGTGCTGGGTAGGGAGCACAAGGCACCATGGAGGCTGTGGGTGGCTTTGACTTTCAAGGTACCTCTGACCAGAGAAAGAATCATGAGACACAAATTTCCACAGTTCAGCCTAATGACTATAACCCACTGAGGCTGCCCCTACACTCTCTACTCTGTCCCATTCAGAAAATCACATTTTCCAAGCTTCATAAGAGATTTCAGGGCCAAGATGGAGGCTCTGATTCCTAAATGATCTAGTTACTTCTCCTGAAAAATCAGATAAAATATATTTTCTAAGTTTGAGATGTTTTATTTTCCAAAGATATGTCCTTATTCACTGGGGCAGCAAGAATGCATATGGGTTACTCCATGTGGGTGTGAGGCAGCCTCCTCTTCTGATGAAAGGACAGCATGCCATTAGCAGAAATCAGCAGCCTGCTCGCTCTGGTGGTCAAGTGCCTGCTCTGCTTCTAAGGGCCAAGATGGGGAGGCTAAGTCACCCCCACCCTTCTCTTAAGCTTGGGACTTTTTTTTTTTTTTTTTTTTTTTTTTTGAGACAGAGTCTCACTCTGTTGCCCAGGCTAGAGTGAGTGCCGTGGCGTCAGCCTAGCTCACAGCAACCTCAAACTCCTGGGCTCAAGCAATCCTGCTGCCTCAGCCTCCCGGGTAGCTGGGACTACAGGCATGTGCCACCATGCCCGGCGAATTTTTTCTATATATATTAGTTGGCCAATTAATTTCTTTCCATCTATAGTAGAGATGGGGTCTCGCTCTTGCTCAGGCTGGTCTCGAACTCCTGAGCTCAAAGGATCCGCCCACCTCGGCCTCCCAGAGAGCTAGGATTACAGGCGTGAGCCACCGCGCCCGGCCACAAGCTTGGGACTTTTGATCTCTCGTAAGTCTCCTTCCCCAACGCAGGGTAAAGAGTCACTTTATTTCATTTTGGAAAAGCAAGAGAAAGGCTTTTACTCTGACCCACACAACTGCTTGCTATGCAGTGGGCACTCTAGTGGGTAGGTGGTAGGTGGCAGCAGCTGCCAGGCACCTTCCTCCGAGGATGCACCACTGGTGCCAAAAGCCTATGTAAGCTCTTTCTGATCTCTGTGCCAGCAGCTACAGGTCCTGGAAGGAAGCCAGGAAGTCCATCCTGAGCCCTGCATTCTTCTCCTCCCCCTCATCCTCCAGGAATGAGGAGGGATAGCTTGGGAGCCCACCAAGAAAGGAGCTGATGATTCTTAGACATATTTCCCGGCTGTCACACCTGCTAACATGGAACTTGCACTCACATGCACGCACTCACACTCAGCAATAAATTCAGTGTCAGGCTTTCTTGTTCCACCTGTCCCATGTCCAGAGCCGCAGCCATAAGAATTTTCATTAACAAATTGCTGTTTCCAGGTTGTCTCCTCCCTTCTTCCCTTCCACAAACATTTATTGCACACCTACCATGTGCTAGTCACCGTGTTAGGGGCTAAAGATACAAAGATACAGTTGGGGGTTGGGGGAGAAAATACAGATAAATACTAATCAGATGCAAGGCAATGATATAAGTGTTGCAATATAGTAGGTGGCCCTAGACCAAATCTGACCTGCAGGTATCCTTAAACAGGCAAAGAAGTCAGAAAATTAGAGGAGTTCATGTAAAAATCAGGATTCCTACCTTCTCTTGAAATAACACATTTGGCCATACAATTAGGAGGAGGTGAAAAGGCATGGCATCCTTTAGCTGGGACATGCACTCTTGGTTTTTCGCAGACTGCACCCAATCCCCTTCCTATTTACTTAAACTAGCATGCTCCATTCATCTATGTTCCCTGCAATGACTGTGCAGGTCTTAGAATTTAGGACCCTTAAAATGAAAACCCATCCGAGGACCCAAAAGAAGGAATCATCAACTCTACCTGAGGAAGGCAGATCAGTTAGCCCTTGAACTCAGCCCAAGTGCCTTGTTTATTTGTTTACTTGCTTATTGCCCCTTCTGCCTTCTGCCCCATTGTGACAGTCACAGGGGAAGGGCTTGAGTCGGCCTTCTCCACAGTATCGCCAGCGCATCTTGTACATGGTCAGACTCAAGACGTATTTGTGAAAAATGTTGAGTGAGTAGAGTTGCTACAAGTGCCAAATGAAAAAGGGAATTCCAAGCAGAAGGAACTTCGGGCACAAACGCGTGACGGTAAATAGCACACAGGGAAACTGCAAATAGTTCCTGGTGAATGGGGGTGCTGGGAGTGTGAGGTGGGTGGGATCAAGTAGGGTGTAAGTTGCAGGAGTTGAGGCAGAGAAAATAGGCTCCGGTGGGATCCTGACGGGCTTTTTATGCCGAATTAAGAAGGTAACTCGAATCTTGGAAGTGATTTAAGTGGAGTGACAGGATCAGATTCTTGTTGCACAGAAATAGCTCTGGCAGGTGGCAAGGTGGGAGAAGTGCGCTCCAGAGGGAAGACAGGGAAGCAGCAAACAGAACCTTCGATTCGATGCCCCCCTTCCCCTTTCTGAAGCCCCTGAAACTCGCCTGGGAATCTGTTTTAAGAGAATGGTGCCCCCTGCTGACTAGGCCTGGCCTTGCACCTTCCCTGGGGCGTCAGGAAAATCATACCATTTGGGGCCCTGAAAAAAAAAAACCCTGGAAGCCTTCTGCTCAGAACTGCAAGTGATGTGTCTGAGAGTGCCTTCCTTTTCCTAGGAAGAGAAGAGCCATGAGAACATTTGTGATAATGTCTAATGCCACATGTTTGCAGATAAAATACAGAAGGCAGGGTAATTTGAATCCAGGGTCATATTTATACCAAAAAAATTATGTTATTTATCTGAAGTTCAAATTCAGACAGGCATCCTATATTTTTTTGTTAAATCTGATAACCCTAGACAGTGTGTGGAGGGACTAGGAGAAAACCAGAAATGAAATTGGACAGGTTACTCTCCTTGGGTATCTCTGCAACCTCAATCCTCCATCTAAGCAGAGCTGGACATGATGCTTTTTCATATTTTGTAATGGTTCCAAGTTCTACAGCTCTATTTGGGAAATCACTTTTAAGTAAATGAGTCCCATGATTGTGGTGGATCCTGTGTATGGGTCCCTTTGTGAATCTCAAGAGTTGTGGACGCTTTTTACAGAAAAATGTACCTATCAGCTTCACATATCTCTTTCTCCTCTCATGCACACGCGCACACACACACACACACACAAACACACTCTTTTACATAAAATTTCAGAGCGTCCCCAGCCTTCATGTAACAGTTCCACATTCCCTGTAGGGCTGTGGTCTGAACACGGCAGTTCTAGGATCCTGAGTAGGAGGAAATGGCGTCTGGTTAGAACCTAAGCTGAAACATGGTGTTTCTGTTGTTAGCCCTCGCCACCCACACACCATGACAAAACACAGAAGTGGGCAGGAGGAAACATACCATTCTTCCCTTTGGTGAATGCCTTGAACCACTTCCCTCTTCCACCTCTCCCAGAAATCACAGGGGGTTGGGTCTATTCAGACAAAAAAACCCACCAGCAGGCCTTGTGGATTTGAGCCTCAGCTGAGTGGAAGGCACTGAACAAAGCCAGTCTTTGTCCCAGCTCCTCTGTTCCCCTTCCCACCTTTCCTGCCAATGGCAGGCATAGCCCACAGCTCCCACTGTGAGGGCCATGCCTGGTAGAAACTGACTTCCACCAGTTGGTGGCAACCCTCTGGAATATATTCTGGATGCTCTCGGCTGGATGACCAAAGCCATGGTCTCAACATGGTAGGAGCAGGTCTCAGCAGCGTGCCCAGAGTCTCCTTGCAGCCCTTTCTGGCAAGCCCTCTGAGCCTTGACAGCCAGCTGTCCTCCAAGCCCCATAGAGGGAAGGCAGGAGAGGCCAAGGCCAGGGAGATGTTGGTTTGGGGCTTTCTCAGAATGTTCTAAATTATAGAAAATCTCATTGTGGTGTTTCCATCTTTCTCAGCATGCTTATGTGATGTTCCAGCTGCACTGGACTGCGTTGTGGAATACAGGCCCCAAACTGACCAAGTTGTATCAGGCAATCACAGTGGTATATACCCTACAATGTATTATAGAATAACATTTTATGTTTACCATTTTCTGCCATTAAAAAACTGATTTTATTAATATAGTGTATGATTTCCAATTATAACTTCTTTGAAAGCGTCCTTTATTCTGAAGTGGATAGCTTTTCCTAAAATTTTTTGGGTTGAAATGTCCTTTTCTAAAACCATAATGGTGATATTATTTAACAGATTTTTTAACAATGTCCTTACTTGAAATAATTAAGTCAGCATAGCCATGTCTGTCTCCCAAATTATTTGGGAATTCTACCGGGGATCTCCAGAAAATCCAAACAGCTGGGAACCACTGGCAAAGCTCACTGAGGGTTACAGCTCCCTGACTTCTGACAAAGTGAAATGGCAGGCCCACCCCTGGCTCCTACCCTCTCAAAGTTGTGCGACCTTCAGCTGATGTACTTTGGCGGGTTTCAGGCTCCCTATTCCAAACATGGGGAGACTGGTTTCTAGCCTAACTTCCTCCCAGGAGCATTCTAAGGATAAAATGCCATGTACTAAAGAGCTCTGGGGAAGAAGGAGCTCTATAAATACATGAGATTACTGTTCCGAAAGACAGCTGGTGTGTTTTTGGTGGGAAGGGATGAATGATCCCGCAGAGACCCGGAACAATTTCTTTGCCAGGGCATCTGGGGAAAATGACCAGCACTACTCATAAAACGTGCAAACTATTCTACTGATAAGCAGGGCCAGATGGCAGAAGCAACGGAACAGGCCTTCTGAGGAGCTTCACTTTCCTCCTTCAGAGAGTACAGGTCCAAGACGCAACTAGAACTCAGGGAACCTTGAGTTCTAGTTCATGTCTCAGAGACGTACCTAGGGACCTACTGCAGGTCACCTAACCTTCCCTTACTTAGGTCTTTCCATCTCTAAAAAGTACAGATGTTTGCTCAGTCCTCTTTTCATGAGGGTGTTGTAGGGCTGTGAGAAAACACAACATCCGTTCCTAAACACCTCGCTTGGTAGATTATCCAGTTAATGTTTAATTCCTGCCACCTTAAGCCCTTTTAAAAACAATGTCTAACTCCATAATAACTTTCCCTATGACTGTACCCCAAATCACATTTGCAGGTCACACCCCTTGCCGTAGATGAAGAGGTGCACAGGAAATGAAAAATCGCTTTACCACAAGCATGAGCACAAACAGCAGACAAGGCGGACCTGATGCTTTGACCAAAGTAGACATAAGTATAATACACTCCAAACTAAAAACACAGTGTCTGGGGAAATTTGCGTGCTGGTTCCCTCCTTCCTACACATAGCTGAGAATTAACAGCAGATGAAAGTCCTTTGATCTTTAGAAACCTTGAGGCATCAGGCCGCCCAGGGTAGGTGCTCAACACCACTTTTGTTTGAACTTGTCTGGTATTTCACATTTATCAGCCCTATTATAAGCTAACAGTGTTACTAACTTTAGTCAAATTTGGCACTCTCAGTCCCTGTGATCCTGAAGGTACACATGCCACCCCAAACACCCTGGCAGCTTACAAAACATTTTCCGATATCTTCAAGTTGAACAAAACACCACACATAAAAGCTGCTCTCCTGTCATGTGTTCTCAAATGAACTGACGGAGCAGGAGCATGGGGTGAAAGGGAGAGCAGTCAGGCAGTTTAAAACCCATTCCTGCTTGGCAGTGGAGCCAACGCTTCATCTCCTCCTACTACTTTCATCTTCCTACGCTCTCCAGGTCAAGCCTCACCTTGCCCAGGCAACTTCTTTCATTGTGATCCCTGCATTTCTGAGATGCAATGATTTGTTTTCACATCTCTCTACTAGACTGTGAATCCCCTAGAGCAGGCGTCCTCAAAGGAGGGCCCTCGGGCCACATGCGGGTGTTTTTGCCCGTTTGTTTTTTACTTCAAACTAAGATATGTGCAGTGTGCATAGGAATTTATTCATAGTTTTTTTTATACTATAGTCCAGCCCTCCAATGGTGGGGGGACAGTGAACTGGCCCCCTGTTTAAAAAGTTTGAGGACCCCTGCCCTAGAGGATAAGTGTGAGTCCTACTTAACTTTGAACTTCCAGCATTTTCAGAGTGTGGCACCCAGAAGGAAATAAATGGTAACAAACGGACCGGGAACTGAACACATACACCAGAACTGGGCTCCCAGCCCACTACTGGTAGGATAGGTTTGCTCTACAAGCCATTTCTCTAGTATCAAGTGAGCCATGCTGAGCTGTGGAAAACTCTGTTTAGGTCATGATGGCTTGTACTAGGCATTTTTGAGACAGCCAAGTGGGAATGGCAAGGGGAAGAGGTAGAGGGTATTGGTCTGATAGCTGGGAAGATGTCTCTTCTTAAAACAACAGGCCCTGGCCGGGCGCGGTGGCTCAAGCCTGTAATCCTAGCTCTTTGGGAGGCCGAGGTGGGCGGATCGTTTGAGCTCAGGAGTTCGAGACCAGCCTGAGCAAGAGCGAGACCCCATCTCTACTATAAACAGAAAGAAATTAATTGGCCAACTAAAATATATATAGAAAAAATTAGCCGGGCATGGTGGCACATGCCTGTAGTCCCAGCTACTTGGGAGGCTGAGGCAGCAGGATTGCTTGAGCCCAGGAGTTTGAGGTTGCTGTGAGCTAGGCTGACGCCATGGCACTCACTCTAGCCTGGGCAATAAAGTGAGACTCTGTCTCAAAAAAA
>VSMD01107333.1:0-20543 GCA_008750895.1 Mirza zaza
AGCCTAGCTCACAGCAACCTCAAACTCCTGGGCTCAAGCAATCCTGCTGCCTCAGCCTCCCAAGTAGCTGGGACTACAGGCATGTGCCACCGTGCCTGGCTAATTTTTTCTATATATATTTTAGTTGGCCAATGAATTTCTTTCTATTTATAGTAGAGATGGGGTCTCGCTCTTGCTCAGGCTGGTCTCGAACTCCTGAGTTCAAATGATCCGCCCACCTCGGCCTCCCAGAGAGCTAGGATTACAGGCTTGAGCCACCGCGCGCGGCCAAGCCCAGGAGTTTGAGGTTGCTGTGAGCTAGGCTGACGCCACGGCACTCTAGCCCAGTCAGCAGAGCAAGACTCTGTCTCAAAAAAAAAAAAAAAGAATACTCACAACTCAATAATAAAAATACAAATGACCCAATTAACATAAGGGCAAAGGATCTGAATAGAAATTCCCCCAAAGAAAATAAATAAATACCCAATAAGCACATGAAACAAGGCTTGACATCATTAGTCATTAGGGAGATGTAAATCAAAACTACAATGAAAATACCTACTTTACATCACTAGTATAGTTAGAACAAAAAGTCAGATCATAGGCTGGGGAAAATGGCTCAAGCCTATAATCCCAGTACTTTGGAAGGCCAAGACATGATGATCACTTGAAGCCAGCAGTTCAAGACCAACCTGGGCAACACACCCAGAGTCCATCTCTACAAAAAAATTTTTAAAAAATTAGCCTGACATGGTGGTGCATGCTGGTAGTCTTAGTTATTATCCTTGGAAGGCTAAGGCGGGAGGATCACTTGAGCCCAGGAGTTCAAGGCTGCAGTGAGCTATAATGGGACCGCATTCTGAGAGACAGAGTGGGTCCCTGTCTCAAAACAAAACAAACAAAACAAAAAGTCAAATAACAAGTAGTGGTGAATATGTGGAGAAGTCAGAACCCTCATAGACTGCTGGTATGAGTATAAAATGGTGTATGTCTTCCAAAAGCACTTTGGAAAACAGTCTGGCAGTTCCTGAAATCGCTAAACATAGAATTGCCATATTCTATTCCTAGGTATATACCCAAGAGAAATGAAAACCTATCTCTGTCCACAAAAAGCTTGTACCTGAATGTTTATAGAAGATTACTCATGAATGCCAAGAGAAGAAAATAATCCAAATGTCCAGCCATGGACAAATAGATAAATAAAATGTGGTATATCTATACATAGAATATTATTCAGTCATAAAAACGAATGAAATACTGATGAAACATGCCACAACATGGATGAATCTTGAAAATATTATGCTAAATGAAAGAAGCTAGTCACAAAAGACCATATAGTATATGATTCCTTTAAAAAAAAAAAACTGTCCAAAACAGGGAAATCAATAGAGATAGAAAGATTTGTAGTTGCTTAGGGCTGGGTCTAGAGTGATGGAAGAGGATGAAGGATGGCAGAGTGATAGCTAAAAAATATGAGGCTTCTTTCCAAAGTCATAAAATATTCTAAAATTGACTGGTAATGGTTGCTTATATCTATAAATATAACGAAAGCTACTGAATTATGCACTTTAAAGGGATAAATTGTATGATATGTGAAATATAGTGCAATAAAGCTTTTAAAAATTCCCTCAAAAAAACTATGGAAACTTACAAGCCAGAATCCATGTCTGTGTAGTACTGTGGCACAGTACCAATAATGTTCAATGATGGGTCCAACTGTGATTTCATTTCATTAATTTTTTCATTAATTCCCTCCCATTCTTCGAGAGCCATCTGAGGAAAATCCAGAAGGGTTTCCAACTTGAAAGTACAGAATTCGAGAGAACTAATCAAATATGAAAGAATTTTAGAGATACCTAGAAAAGTGAGAAAAGCATTAACTTTTAGATACTACTTCAATACCATAAAATCCTACTGGGCAAAGGCATACATCTTTTTTCAACTTTTTATTATCCCACGGCCGGCCTAGCAGAAAACCTTACAGAGAGTAGATCCTAAATAAATGTTTAGTGAATTAACACTGTATAATTCATGCTTTTAAGACTAATCGACAATTTATTGAATGAAAATTTATATTTTATGTGTCTTGTCTTCTCAGATGAGAATCAAATGCATTAAACCCAAAACAATCAGCTACAGTCTTCTGTAATAGACATTAATTTATTCTGTTAAGAGGACAATGATGATAAACAACTTCTTCATAATTATGGGATAGTTAATAACAGAAATGAAAATAGATTATCAAAGGTTTGAGTCATCTTTAAGGTCATTGATCAGGTTTTCATGAAGTCTGTACTTTTTGGTCTGGAAAAAGATTGAGTTTGGACTCTAATGTGGATCCAGTGAACTGATTCACCATGAGAATGGTAAAATACCCTCTCTTTGTCTTATTTCATTTGCAAAATAAGAAATGAAAATGCTCCCATCTCAGAGTTTAATAAAGAGAAATAATTCAAAAGCAAAATGGTTTTCCTATCCTTGATCAAAATAAGTTCATTGCCTTCATCAGATAATTTTGATCTTTTAGAAATATTCAAAATGATCTGTTAATTTCACCATCTTTCATCATTTTGACTTCCTCTATTTGCTACCTTATTTTTCTCTGCCCACTATATATGCAGATATCTCTCAGTATCCAGGTTTCAGGACCCCTGTGGATACCAAAATCTGTAGATGCTCAAGTCCCTTATATAAAATGACATAGTACTTGCATATAACCTATGCATATCCCTGTATACTTTAAATCATCCTTAGATTACTTATAATACCTAATGCAACATAAATGCTATGTAAATAGTTGTTATATTATATTGTGGTTTTTTATTTGTATTATATTTATTGGTTTTTTTTATCATCTTTTCCCCAAATATTTTCAATCAGCACTACTTTCAGATGATAGTAAGTTTAGCTTCATTGTAACAGAAAAGATTAACAGATTTATTGAGGTGCCATTCAGACATCTCCCATTCAGATATCATGAACTTCATCCTTTTACAGTGTATAACTCAATGTTTTTGTATATTTGCAGAATTGTGCAACATCACTACTATTTAATTCCAGAATATTGTCATCATCCCCTAAAGGAACTCCATACCTATTAGTGGTCACTGCCGATTGCTTTTCTCTCTAGCCCTGGCTAACACTAAACTACTTTCTGTTACTATATATAGATATAAGGCTACAAGAGAGAATAATATGGACAAAAGTATCTGAACAGGTACAGACAAAACAGGTACAGGACAAAAAGTATCTGAACAGGTACAGAAGGAGTTGAGAGAAGGAGCAAGTAACTCTGTCAAAGGGATATTAAGGAAACTTTACAGAGGTGATGACTACACAGGATTTTAAAGGATGACTAATAGTTGAGCAGGCAGATCAGGTAGGGAAGTGTAACTCCAATAATTAGGCTATTAAAGAAAACTAAAAATAATAATATTGTTATATTTGGTATATACGGATAATAGCACCGGCTCTTCCTCAGAACACTTTTCTGCATTTTTTTTCTATTAGTAAAAGTAGATTTTCAATGACTTAACTGCTTTTGTTTTCTTACGCAGTCCCCATTTGAGACCATTAACATGCATTTGGGAGACAGCTGGTTGGGTGAGAGTACACAATCTGGTTTACACTACATATGTACACTATATTATCTATAAAAATAAAATTTTAAAATAATTACTGGCTTCTGATTAATGAGAATGGACTAACCACTTTCGAAAAAAATCTCCTTTCTCTCTGAGTCCTTCAAAATGATAAAGAATTTTAAAATACAAACTCACAATGCTAAACATAATGGGAGAGGGGCAAAGTTAAGGAAGAGAATTTTAAAAGTTAACAAGGAAGTAGTCAAACTTCCCTGAAATATCAGGAAGAGGCTCCTGATTTAGAGAAATCAAGTACAACAGAGAGTGGGAATGACACATGGAACTAAAAACAGGGTAATTAACTGAAAATCTATAGATGATATAATTGATCATCTTGCATCCCAACTTTCTCACCAGTAATGTTTGACAGCTAGTATCCTACACACACACACACACACTCTCTTTTTAAAATTAGACATATCTACATCAAAGAACTCCAAATTTCAACATTTATTTCACCCAGCATAACCCAACTATCCTAAAGCAAAGACCACTAATCTACAAACCACACACATGAGAAAGAGAGAGAGAAAGAGGGGTGAGGAGAGACTGACAAAGACAGGAACTGAGGAATATAGAGAGTAAGAAAGAGAGAAAGACATAGAAAGGGAAAAGATGAGAGTACATCAGTGTACTTCCGGGTAGATTTTTACTGCCTCATTTTAAAATATAAATTGATAACCAGGGTACTCAAACATTTGAGAGAATCCTGAAACATAAAAGAAAGATATTTATAAGCCACAGTAGGGGAAATAAAGAATTCAGAAATAGAGAAAATTTAAAAAAATTTAAGATTAATTTTCTTCAGAGATAAGAAGATGTCATCAATAAAACAATAGGATGTTATGAATAAAGAACAATCTGAGAATAAAGAAATGCTCTTGAAATTAAAAATATGATAACTTAAAGTAAGTAATTCATTATAAAGGGTAGAAGATAAAGTAAAAGAAATCTTCTAGAAAATAGAATTAAGAAGATAAAAAATGAGATAAAAGGTGAGAGTCAACGTGGTAGATTAAAAGGTAGTCATATCAAAAGGTTGTATCTTTTTCATCTCTCTCTGAATCTGGGTTGGCCCCTTGACAGTCTTTTTTTTTTTTTTTTTTTTTTGAGACAGAGTCTCGCTTTGTTGCCCAGGCTAGAGTGAGTGCCGTGGCGTCAGCCTAGCTCACAGCAACCTCAAACTCCTGGGCTCAAGCAATCCTGCTGCCTCAGCCTCCCAAGTAGCTGGGACTACAGGCATGTGCCACCATGCCCGGCTAATTTTTTCTATATATATTAGTTGGCCAATTAATTTCTTTCTATTTATAGTAGAGACGGGGTCTTGCTCTTGCTCAGGCTGGTTTCGAACTCCTGACCTCGAGCAATCCGCCCGCCTCGGCCTCCCAGAGAGCTAGGATTACAGCGTGAGCCACCGCGCCCGGCCCCCTTGACAGTCTTGACCAATAGAATCATACAAGTGATCTGCATAAATTCCAGCCTTTGAGAGTCCCAGGAACTTCTGCTCTTGGGGAAAGTCAGCTTCAATATAAAAAAAATCTGACTACCCTAAGAATCCTCTGTTAAGAGAAAGCCTAACCTAGGCATATGAAAAGTCTACATGGAGAAAAATACCAGCCGGCCCTAACTGGTCCTGCCGCCACCTGGGCATCAGAAATGTGAGTGAGACGCCATCTTGGTGTTTTCAGATCCAGTGTTGCAGGCCCTAAGCTGAGGACCCCGCTGATAGACAGCCACCCTAGACATCTTCTAGCCATTCGAGCCACTCTAGTTGAGCCAGAGATAAGCCATTTCCACTGTGCCCTCCCCAAATTCCTGATGCACAGAACCACTGTGAAATATATTAAAAGACTGTTGTGTTATATCATTAAGTTTCGGGGGGGGGGGGTTGTTATATAGAAGTAGGTAACAGGACAGGTATAGAATATCAACTCAGGAAGTTCAATCTCCAAAGCATAAAAGTTATGGAAAGAACAGAGAAAATTCAGGGAAAGAAATTTTCAAAGAAATAATAGAATTTCATAAAGTCGAAGAACATATTAACTGGGTCTCTGTCATGTGCCTACACATATACACATCATTGTAAAATTTCAAAATAAGAAAATCCTAAAAAATTCAAGAAAGAAAAAAATACTATCTATGAGAACAAGAGAATCAGACTGACAAAAGACCTCCCATCAGTATTATAGGAGAAGTTTTTGCTTTCAACCTAGAGAACTCTACCAAGTCAAACTGTCAATTAGATGAGATGGTAGAATAAACAATTTCAGACATTCAAGGACTAAGAAACTTTGCCCTCCAACAACTCTCATAGGAGATTACTTGAGGATGTGCTTCAACAAAACGAGGTAATAAAACATGATAGAGAAGGATATGGAAGGCAAGAAACAATAAATGCAATCCAGAAGCATAATGAAAAAGAAGTCCTAGGATAGCAGTGTGTATGTAGACCTTAAAAGTCAGCAAGAGGATGAAGGGTGTCAGGAAGGAGGTAAATTTGACCAAAATAACAAACAAAAAAATTAAAGAGAGTTGATATGATTCTTAAGAGTTCAGAATAACTTAAGGAAATAATTTTTTAAATGGATAATACAAAAAAAGAGAAATGCAATTAAAAGCCACAGTAAAAGTAAAAGGCCATTAAAAAAAAAAAAGAAAATGTAGTCATAGTATCTAGCTATGCAGGGAAATTACTTTGCCAAACAATGTAATTACTATTTACTTTGAACGTTTAGATTTAGCCTATACAAAAGCATGGAAGTGTTAATTATAGATACAGAATAAAATATAAATGTTATTAACTTTCACAGCATAAAATGAAAAATCCCAAATGACAGAAGTTGGGAGGTAGCAGATCACAGAAGACATGGAAAGAAGGTTAGGGGATACTCTCACAAACTAGGGAGTCAAGAGATAATGACTGGCCAGGCGCGGTGGCTCACGCCTGTAATCCTAGCAGTCTGGGAGGCCGAGGCGGGCGGATCACTGAAGGTCAGAAGTTAAAACCCAGCCTGAGCAAGAGCGAGACCCTGTCTCTACTAAAAAAGGAAACAAATTTATTGGCCAACTAAAAATATATACAAAAAATTAGCCAGGAATGGTGGCGCATGCCTGTAGTCCTAGCTAGTCGGGAGGCTGAGGCAGAAGGATCACTTGAGCCCAGGAGTTTGAGGTTGCTGTGAGCTAGGCTGATGCCACGGCACTCTAGCCCCGGCAGTAGAGTGAGACTCTGTCTCAAAAAAAAAAAAAAAAAAAAAAAAAGATTATGACTATGGATAATAGAGCAGAAGGTATATAAAGGTAAAAAGATTGAATTATCCATGACAGTGTCAAGAGACCTGCTGACCCACTACCCAGTGAAACTGGTGAAAATTATTTCTAAAACGATGATTTTAAAAGACCTCTGGAAATGGTCCTCAGGGCAAACAGCAAATGAATAAACATCTAGTCAAGAAAATCTATGAAAATTTGTTAAGAATTATGACAATCTGTGGTATCTGAACCAAGAACACTTGCACCCTCCCTACTCCCAGCTGAGTGAGGCAGAGACTCCACTTCCAACTGCTGCATCTAAGGACACAGGCCCCTCCCACCCCAGGCCCTGTTAAGAGGGCTTTCTTCTGCTTCTGGGAAGAGCATAACTTCAGCATTTCTCCTCCTGCCCCACATGCTGGATTCTGAGCCTATGTCTGGGATAACTGTGGTCAAGAGGTGGGGGCTCCCTTCTACCACCCAGCACTAACCTGTGGGATGGAGGCTCTGACTCGGCTGTGGCGCGCCGAGAATGCTAGGACCCTGCTTGCTCATGAGGCAGTGGCTCCATTAGAAAAGAGGCAAAGCAGAAGGCCCTCAGGTTACTGCACTCCATCCGCAGAGCATTCAGCTTCTAGAGCAGGGTGTCACTCAAGAGAGAAGATCTCCCTGTGCACACCCTCAGAGCCGGAGCCCTAGCTCAGAGAGGGAGAGAAGCCCGCCAAGAAGCAGATAGCTTCTAACTGATTCCACCTGTAGCAGAGCCATAGTTCAGCCCAAGCCGCTTTCAAGAGTGAATGAGGCTGCAGGGAAAGGCACTCGGGAAGAGAACTGTAGATCTAATGAAGATACAGCCTAGACTATGCAGTGGCTGCTTTACAGGACAAAACCAGAAATAAGACAGCTGAGAGGAGTCATCCTGGAGAGAGAACAGCTCTCAAACACTGGCCTCAGAAACTGTTCCACTAAAGAGGCCACACTTTCATCAGGTAGGTTTGCAGGGGAATTTGTGCCCAGGGCATTGTTGAAAACAACAGAGAAATGGTCAGGGAATTACTGAGTTTAATAGCTGGATATGATCAGACAAAGAGAAACAGAGAGCCCTGCCAACACCACTGTCACCCTAGAGAACTGCAGGCATGCTCAAAGCCGCATCTCCCTGAGGAGCAGCATCAGAGGCTTAGCTCTATGAGGGATGTGTGGGAACAGACTTCACTGAAATAATCCAGCCAGTCACTAAACAAATAAACAAGAAAATAATAAGCCCCAATCAGGCCAGAGAACTGAGGTATGGAGGAGACCAATACCAAAAACTACTAAGGTCTATTATCTAAACGTCCAGTTTCTAGCAAAAAATTATAAGGCATGCAAAGAAACAGGAACGTAAGACCCATACATCTCAAAATAAGCAGGAAACCTAAACTGCCTGTAAGAGCAACCAGATGTCAGATTTAATAGGAAAAGATTTCAACATAGTCATTATAAATATACTCAAAGGATTCAAGGAAATCATGGTTAAGTAAGTAAAGGAAGGTTTGATGACAATTTTATATCAAATAGAGAATATTGCTAAAAAGATAGAAATAATTTTTTAAAAAAGGAACCAAATGACAATTTTTAGTTGTGAAATATAATAACTGAAATAAAAAATCCATTAAACCGACTCAATAGTATATTGAAAACTGGCAGAAGAATGGCTTAGCAGATGAATAGAGATTATGCAAGACAAAGAACAGAGAGAAAAAATAATGAAGAAAAATGAATAGACATTCAGAGAAACATGGAATATCATTAAATGCATCAATATACACAGAATGGAAGTACCATAAAGAAACAGAGAAAAAAGAACAGAAAATATATTCAAATAAATAATGGCTGTAAACTTCTCAAACTTACTGAAAAACAGTAATTTATACATCCAGAAAGAGGAATGAACTCCAAGCAGCATAAAACAAAGATACCACAGACACAGTATAGTAAAAATGCTGAAAGTAAAAACTAAGGAGAACATCTTAAAACAAAAACAACGCATGACCTATCAGGGACCCCAATAAGAATAACAGCTGAGTTCTCAACAGAAACAACAGAGGCCAGAAAGCAGTGGGATAACATATTCCTACTGCTCAAAACAAACAAAAAAAAGCCCGTCCACCAAAACCCTATAATCAACAAATCTATCTTTCAAAAATGAAGGTGATATGAAGACTTTCCCAGATAGACAAAAACTGAGTTTATTGCTAGCAGACCCACTTTATAAGAAATACTAGAGGAAGTTTTTTCAGGCTGAAAGCAAATGACCCCAGAGAGTAATCCAAATTCACAACAATACCAGGAGGCCCAAGTAGGAGGATCATTCAAGGTCAGGAGTTCGAGACCAGCCTAAGCAAGAACAAGATTCCATCTCTACTAAAAAATAAAAAAGAAATTAGCTGGAAAACTAAAAATATATAGAAAAAATTAGCCGGGCATGGTGGCACATGCCTGTAGTCCCAGCTACTTGGGAGGCTGAGGCAGGAGGATCGCTTGAGCCCGGGAGTTTGAGGTTGCCGTGAGCGAGGCTGAGGCCATGGCACTCTAGCCCAAGCAACAGAGTGAGACTCTGTTTCAAAAAAAAAAGTTCACAACAACAAAAACAAAATAAGCATAGGCCGGGCGCGGTGACTCACGCCTGTAATCCTAGCACTCTGGGAGGCCGAGGCGGGCGGATTGCTTGAGGTCAGGAGTTCGAAACCAGCCTGAGCAAGAGCGAGACCCCGTCTCTACTATAAATAGAAAGAAATTAATTGGCCAACTAATATACATAGAAAAAATTAGCCGGGCATGGTGGCGCATGCCTGTAGTACCAGCTACTCGGGAGGCTGAGGCAGCAGGATTGCTTGAGCCTAGGAGTTTGAGGTTGCTGTGAGCTAGGCTGACGCCACGGCACTCACTCTAGCCTGGGCAACAAAGCCAGACTCTGTCTCAAAAAAAAAAAAAAAAAAAGCATAAAAAGCACCAGTAAATATAATTATATAATTATAAAAAGCAATCTAGACAGGCATGGTGGCATGTGCCTGTAATCCCAGCTACTTGGGAGGCTAATGTAAGAGGTTTGCTTGATCCCAGGAGTTTGAGACCAGCCTGGGCAACATAATGAGACTCTGCCTCAATAAACAACAAGACGAAGAAAAAGAAAATCAAAACGTATAAATGTGTATTTCCTACCTTTTTAACTGATTTAAAAAGAAATTCTATAAACTAATGTATATTATACTTTGGGGCTAATAACATATTAGAAATGTAATACATGTATAATATATTTTCCAAAAATAAAGAAAGCACAGAGGAGGTATAAGGGAGCAAAACTCAAACGAGCTAAAGAAATAATGACAGATGATAAGGTAATAATTATAACAATGTATTCTACGGCTTATAGCATTAAGAGACATAATATGCTTAGCAATAATACTACAAAAGGTGGAAAAGGGAATAGGTCTATATAGAAGTAATGTTTTTATATATTACTGGGATTAACCTATTATCAATATGAAGCCGATTCTGATAAATTAAGATATATATGGTAAACTGTAGAGAAACCACAAAAAAACTTTGAAAAAACTTTGAAAATGTAGTGAAAAAATTATTAAAGAAAATAAATGTGACATTTAAAAATTTTTACTCAATTTAAAAGACATGAAACATATAGAATATAAAGTAAAATGGCAGATGTGAATTCAACTATATCAATAAAAAACATTAAATGTAAATAGATTAATGATTTAATCAAAAGGCAGAGAGTGGAAGATTGGAATTTAAAAAAATGTTATCCAACTATATGTTGTTTAGATTCAAAAACATAAATAAATTTAAAGGAAAGAATGGGAAAAAGTATATTATCATATAGCAACCAACCACAGGAAAGCTGGAGTAGCTCTAAAACTATAAGACAAAACAGATTTTAAAACAAAAAATATTAGAAATAAAGAGAGATACCTTATAATAATAATAAGGGTTAATCCATCAAGAAGCTATAACAATTTTAAACATATATGTACCTAATAACAAAGTACCACAATATAAAAAGCAAAAACTGAGAGAAATGAAGGGAAAAGTAGATAAAAATAATAGTTGGATACTTCAATATCTCACTTCATAAACCACTACACACAAGGTCAACAAGAATATGAGACTCGGACAACACTATCAGCCAACCAGCTCTAACAGACAGCTATAGAATATTTTACCTCAACAAAAATACATTCTTCTCAAGTATACAGGGAACATTCTCCAGGATGATAAGATGCTAGGCCATAAAATAAACCTCAAAAAAATTTAAAAGGATAGAAATAATATCAGGCCACAATGGGATGAAATTAGAAATTAATAATAAAAAAATTTGGAAAATCCAAAAATATGTGAAAATTAAATAACACACTCCTAAATAACCAATGAGTCAAAGAAACAAAAGAAAACTCAGAAAACACTTGAGATTAATGAAAATGAAGACACAACATTATCAACCTGCAGCAAAAGTAGCACTGAAAGGAAAAATTATAGCTTTAAATGTCTATATTAAAAAAAGAAGAGGCCGGGTACAGTGGCTTACACCTGTAATCCTAGCACTCTGGGAGGCCAAGGCATGCGGACTGCTCGAGGTCAGGAGTTCGAAACCAGCCTGAGCAAGAGTGAGACACCGTCTCTACTATAAATAGAAAGAAATTAATTGGCCAACTAATACATATAGAAAAAATTAGTCGGGCATGGTGGCACATGCCTGTAGTCCCAGCTACCCGGGAGGCTGAGGCAACAGGATTGCTTGAGCCCAGGAGTTTGAGGTTGCTGTGAGCTAGGCTGATGCCATGACACTCGCTCTAGCCTGGGCAACAAAGCGAGACTCTGTCTCAAAAAAAAAAAAAAAAGAAGAAACGAAGAAAGATATCAAATCAATAACTAATCTTTCACCTTATAATACTATAAAAAGAAGAGAAAACTAAACCTAAAACAATAAGAAGGAAGGAAATAATAATGACTACAGTGAAAACTAATGAAAGATAATAGAAAACTAAGGGAATAGAAAATCAATGAAACCAAAAGCTGGTTCTTCGAAAAGATCAAGAAAGTTAATAAACCTTTAGCTAGCTTGACCAAGAAAAAATGAAGACGCTAATTACTAGAATCAGAAATGAAAAAGGGCCATTACTACCAACTGTACAGAAATAAAAAAGATTATAAAATAATACTATGAACAATTATGCCAACAAACTAGATAACATGGATAAAACGGACAAATTCTTAGAAATATACAGACAACCAAAACTGATCCAACAAAACAGATACAATATAAATGGAACTTCTAACAAGAGAATTAAATCAGTAAACAAAAACTTACCCACAAAGGAGAGCCCAGGCCCAAAGGGCCTCACTGCTAAATCCTACCAATCATTCAAAGAATTAGCACCAGTTCTTCACAAACTCTTATAAAAACTGAAAAGGAAGGAAATCTTCCCAACCCATTTCATGAGGCTAGTATTACCCTAACACCAAAACTAGATAAAGATATCACAAGAAAAAAAAAAACTACAGACAGATATATCTTATAAATATGGATATAAAAATCCTCAATGAGCAATGGAACATAACTGAGAAGCCAGATATAAAACCATCCTCATACAGACATCTAATCTTCGACAAAGCAGACAAAAACATACACTGGGGAAAAGAATCCTTATTCAATAAATGGTGCTGGGAAAACTGGATAGCCACATGCAGAAGACTGAAACAGGATCCATACCTTTCACCTCTCACAAAAATCAACTCATGGTGGATAACAGACTTAAGCTTTCAAGCTAAGGCAAGAAACTATAAGAATTCTAGAAGAAAATGTTAGAAATACTCTCCTAGACATTGGCCTAGGCAAAGAATTTATGAAGAAAACCCCAAAGGCAATCACGGCAACAACAAAAATAAATAAATGGGACCTCATCAAATCAAAAAGCTTCTGCATAGCCAAGGAAAATATCATGAGAGCAAACAGACAACCTACAGAATGGGAGAAAATATTCTCATGCAACACATCCGATAAAGGGCTAATAACTAGAATAGATATAGAACTCAGGAAAATTAGCAAGAAAAAATCAAACAACCCTATCAAAAAGTGGGCAAAGGACATGAACAGAAACTTTTCAAAAGAAGATAGACTAATGATCAACACATATGAAAAAAAGCTCAACATCTCTAATCATCAGGGAAATGCAAATCAAAACCACAATGAGATATCACTTATCTCCAGGGAAAATGGCCTTTATCAAAAATTCCCAAAATAATAAATGTTGGCGTGGATGCAGAGAGCTAGGAACACTCATGCACTGCTGGTAGGACTGCAAACTAGTGCAACCTCTGTGGAAAGTAATATGGAGATACCTTAAAGCAATACAAGTGGATCTACCATTTGATCCAGCAATCCCATTACTGGGCATCTACCCAAAGGAAAAAAGACACTGTATAAAAAAGACATCTGCACTAGAATGTTTATAAGCAGCACAATTCACAATTGCAAAGATGTGGAAACAACCCAAGTGCCCATCAATACGCAAGTGGATTAATAAAATGTGGTATATGTACCACATGGAGTTCTATTTAGCCACAAAAAAACACTGATGATATAGCATGTCTTGTATTATCCTGGCTAGAGCTGGAACCCATTCTACTAAGTGAAGTATCCTAAGAATGGAAAAACAAGCACCCCGTGTATTCACCATCAAATTGGTATTAACTTATCAACACTTAAGTTGCACATACAGCAATAACATGAATCAGGTGTCGGGCAGAAGGGGGAGGATGGGATGGTACATTCACACCTAATGTATGTAGTGCGCACCATCAGGGGATGGACACACCTGAAGCTCTGACTCGGATGGGGCAGGGACAATATACGTAATCTAAACATTTGTACCCCCATAATATGCTGAAATAAAAAAAAATGTTTTTAAATCCTCAATGAAATACTTATAAACCAAACCTACCAACAAAGAATTATACACCAGGACCAAATGGGATTTATTCCAGTCAAGAAAGGTTGGACTGACATCTCAAAATCAATTAACATAAGATATATCAATAGAATAAAAAAAAAAACTACACAATCATTTCAACAGATATAGAAAAAGCATTTGAAAATATTCAACACCTTTTCACATAAAAGCATTAATAAACTAGTAATAGAACAAAACTTCCTAATCCTGATAAAAGGTATCAATGAAAAACTCACAGCTAACATCATACTTAATGGGGAAAGACTGGATGCTTTCCTCCAGGGCTAGGACATAAGACAAGGATGTCTGTCCCTTTGCTCTTATTCCACAACACGCAAAAAATCCTCTGCCAAATAACTCATTTGTCTAGAAACCTAGGTGTTAGAAATTGGGAAATATCTTAAGTAGGAGGGTGGATATTGTGGATCTAGGTGTGTATATCCTGGAAATCTATATTCTTACTGTAATTAAATAAACCTATACTCTTATTTAAAAAAAAAAAAAAAAAAAAAGACAAGGATGTCTGCTCTCACTGTTTCTATTCAACATTGTACTGAAAGTTCTTGCCAGGGCTATTAGGCCAGAAAAATAAATAGGAGCATCCATATAGGCAAAGAACAAGTGAAACTCTTAATTCATAGATGATATGATTTCATAAATAGAAAATCTTAAGGAATCTACTAAAAAAATACTAGAACTAATAAATGAGTTCAGCCAAGTTGCAGGATACAAGATCAACACACAAAATCAATTCTATTTCTATACACTTTCAATGAACAATATGAAAATGAAATTAAGAAAAAGAATTCCATTCACAATAGCATCTAAAAGAATAAAATACTCAAGAAAATATTTAACAAAAGAAGCATGAAACTTACTTCTCAGAAAACTATAAAATATTGTTGAAAGAAGTTAAAGAAAATCTAAATAACTGAAAAACAAACATCCATGTTTATAGATGGAAAGGCTTAATGTTGTTAAGATGACAATACTACCCAGATATACAGATGCAACACAATCTCTATCAGAATCCAAACTGACTTCTTCCTAGAAGTTCATAAGCTGATTCATGTAGAATTTCAAGGGATCCAGAATAGCCAAAACAATCATGACAAAGAATAAAGCTGGAGGAATCACACTTCTTGACTTTGAAACTTACTATAAAGCAATGGTAGTCAAGATCGTGTGACACAGGACAGGCATATGGGATATACTTGAGAGTACAAAATAAACCCATACTTCTGGTCAACTGATTTTCAACAAGAGTGCCAAGACCATTAAATGGAGAAAGAATTGTATTTTCAACAAATGGTGCTGGGACAACTGAATAGCCACATGTAAAAGAATAAAATTGGAACCTTATTCATACCATATATAAAAATTAACACAAAATAAATCAAATGCCATTATATAAAAGCAAAACTATAAAACTCCTAGAAGAAACAAGGGTAAATATTCATGATTTTGAATTTGGCAAAGAATTCTTAAAAGTGATACCAAAAACACAAACAAAAAAAGAAAAAATAGATAAATTGGATAGACTTCATCAAAATTAAAAACTTCTGTACTTAAAAGGACACTATCAAGAAAATGAAAAGGCAACCCACAGAATAGGAGAAAGTATTTATAACTCATGTATTTGAAAAGGGACTTGTATCCAAAATATATTAAGAACTCTTATAAATCAATAATAAAAAGACAACCCAATTAAGACATGGGCAAAGAATCATTATAGTATGTGAGGGGAGGGTGTTTTACATTTATATTAGAACAAGTTACTAACTGGCTCATAATAAAGGATTTTTTTTTCTAAAAGTATGGTACATGGATCACTTGCATCAGAATCACCTGGGACGCTTGCTAAAATTGCCAGTTTGTGGCCATCTCTCTAGCTAAACACAGTGTACTAGAATGACTGGATTGCAGGGCTCAGGAATCTGCATTTTTTCACCAAATCGCTAGGTGATTTTGAATCACACTAAAGTTTGAGAATCACTGATGTAGAATGTAATTTCACAGACTAATATCCCAGATGGTCTCACTCTATTTGAAATTCTCAAAGAGTTATGTTGTCAGCTGGTGGACATCTGTCTAATACAAGCAATCATAGAGCATAATAACACACAATACACATCAATGTTGAGCAATGCTATCTGTTCTCCAGTACTATGAAACTTTAGAATATTGCTTTTCTATGTGTGTTATGAACTAATAGCATAAATATTAATTTTTGTCTGAGAAAAAATAAAAAACATGGGCAAAGGATCTGAATAGACAGTTCTCCAAAGATATACAAATGGCTAATAAGCCTTTGAGAATGCTCAACATCATCAGTCACCAGGAAAACACGAATCAAAATCACAATGAGACATTATTTCACACCCTCTAGTATGGCTAGCACGGAAAGTAAGGTAAGTGCCAGCAAGTGTACAGGAAAATCAGAACCGTCACATGCTGCTGGTGGGAATATAAAATGATGCATTTATAAAATATTGTTGCAGTTTGAAAACATTGTGGCCATCTTCAAAAACTTAAAGATAAGAGTATCGAATGGCCAGGAATTCCACTTCTGAGTATATATCCAAGAGAAAAGAAAATAAATGTCCACACAGAAATGTGTACACAAATGTTTATATTAACATTATTCATAATAGCCAAAACTTAGAAACACAAATATCTATCAACAGATGAAATGAGGCCAGGCGCGGTGGCTCACGCCTGTAATCCTAGCACTCTGGGAGGCCGAGGTGGGCGGATCGTTTGAGCTCAGGAGTTCGAGACCAGCCTGAGCAAGAGCGAGACCCCATCTCTACTAAAAATAGAAAGAAATTAATTGACCAATTAAAATTATATAGAAAAAATTAGCCGGGCATGGTGGCGCATGCCTGTAGTCTCAGCTACTCGGGTGGCTGAGGCAGGAGGATCGCTTGAGCCCAGGAGTTTGAGGTTGCTGTGAGCTAGGCTGACGCCACGGCACTCTAGCCCGGGCAACAGAGTCAGACTCTGTCTCAAAAAAAATAAATAGATGAAATGATAAACAAAATGTGATACATACAAAGGAATATTAGGCCATAAAAATGAATGAGTATGGATACATGCTAAAACATGGAAGAGCCTTGAGAACATTAGCTAAGTGAAAGAAGCCAGTCACAAACGATCACAAACATAGTATATGATTTCATTCATATGAAAGCCCAGAACAGGAAATCTGTAGAGACAGGAAGTAGACTCAGGACTGAGGCATAGATGCTGGTGATAAGAGGGTGAGAGCTAAAGGGTATGAGGGTTATTTTGATGAAAATGTTCTGGACTTGACTGTGGTAATGGATGCACATGTCTATGAATATACTAAAAATCATTGAATTGTACACTTTAAGTAGGTGAATTACAACGTAAATAAATTATATTTCAATAAAGTGATTCTTGATGCTTTGCATTTTTCTTTTTAATACTGTATGCATGAATGACTTATTTTAAATATTAATTGTATTAAAAATAAGTATTGTTGAAATGCTTTATAATGCCAAGAAATCTAACTATCATGGTTTTTTCCTTACCATTGTCCCCATTCATTCTTATTTCATATTCTTTGTAGAGTCTTCCTATGCTTTTGATCATTTCCTCCATGTACTGTTGCTCTGGTGGCATCTCTCCCTCCAAACTTTTATGGCGACCAAATATCCCAAGCCCAATATCTGACCAGTTTTCCTGTAAATGTTTAATAATCTTGAGAGTATCGTATTTTGACACTAGAAAATCCCCAGTAAACTTTTCTTTCTCCTCATGCAGCACCTAGAGAGTGAAAGGGAAGGCGAGAAAGTTGCATATTGTTCAGTAATAATTTTATCAGTCTACTCAGATCCTTATTCCCCAGTGACTTCCAATTATTTTGGAGTTGCATCCCCTATTATTATTGTACATACCATTTTCTCTCCAAAGATATAACATGTGACATATATTTTATTTTTAAAATTAAAGTAAATTTAAATTAATTTTGATACTCTGAGATAACCCATGATTTACCAGAATAATAATCATTCTATTAAATCCTATGTGGGTAAAAAATTAGCAACAGGTAATTAAGTCCTAGAGAGCTGAGCATATTTAATTACTATTTGCTTTAGTAAGGTTGTAATATATCTGTTTACGGGATCCCCACTAGATTGGGAAAGCTCCTAGAATGTACAGGTTATATTTTATTCATGTTTCATTTATCTGCCTAACCCCAAGTGCAAGTCCTGAACATGACATATCAATAAATATTTATGGAAAAAATACAGTGCAATTTATACATAAAGTTTGCCATTATTTGTGACTCAGATAATGGAAATATTACTCATCCTTCATTAAGAGTAATCAATGTAGGGAGGGATAGAGAAGAGCAATTAAGAGTAAGAATTTTGGCCAGTCATGGTGGCTCATGCCTATAATCCTAGCACTCTGGGAAGCAGAGGCGGGCAGATCATTTGAACTCAGCAGTTCGAGACCAGCCTGAGCAAGAACGAGATCCCATCTCTACTAAAAAAATAGAAAGAAATTAGCTGAACAACTAAAAACTATATATATATAAAAAAAAGTAGCTGGGCATGGTGGCGCATGCCTGTAGTCCCAGCTACCAGGGAGGCTGAGGCAAGAGAGGATCGCTTGAGCCCAGCAGTTTGAGGTTGCTGTGAGCTAGGCTGATGCCACGGCACTCTAGCCCAGGCAACAGAGCGAGACTCTGTCTCAAAAAAAAAAAAAAAAAGAATAAGAATTTTGAGTTGGAGACACCTGGACTCAAATACTGACTGCCACTTAGCATTTATAGATAAGTCACTCAACATTCCTAAGGTTCAATTTCTACATCTGTGAGATGGGGATTATAAGATCCACATCATGTGGCTGCCATGAAGAGTAAGAAAGATAATATATGTAAAACATTTTCAGCTCCTGACAAAGAGTAAGTGCTTAATAAAAGATAATATATATAAAACATTTTCAGCTCCTCACAAAAAGTGCTTAATGAGTTATTAGTCCTAATACTAAACATGATTTTTAAATTTTATCTATACATATAAAAACTGCTAAACAGTTAAAAAAAGTCACTAAACTAGGTATATTGTATGTAGGACAGCAAACATCTTCAATTCTGAGAGTGTTCTGCTCAAGTCATTCCAAAAGAAAAAATGATTTCCTGGGATCTGAATGAGATTTCATTAAGTCATGAATTTGATATTCGCTTTGGAAGTATTTCAGTGTCATATATTTTCCTTTGTTAGATTACTATAACATGAAAGTAATCTGATTAATGAAACGTATTTTCAAAGCTCAAACCCTTTTAGAAAGATTTTATTAATGGATAAAAGAAAATGTGGTATACACATATAATGGAATATTATTCAGTCTTTAAAAAAGAGAAAATTGTGAAATATGCTATAACAGGGATGAACCCTGAGGACATTATGCCGAGGAAAATAAGCCAGTCACAAAAGGAAAGTATGTATGATTCCACTTATATGAGAGGTGCCTAGAGTAGTCAAATTCACAGACAGAAAGTATAATAATGGTTGCCATTAGGAAGAGGGATTAGGAAGAGGCAGAAATGGCGAGTTACTATTTAATGAGTACAGAGTTCCAGCTGCGGAAGATGGAAAAGTTCTGAAGATGAATGGTGATGATGGTTGCACATCAATGTGAATTTACTTAATGCTACTGAACTGTACATTTTTAAATAGTCAAAAGGTAAATTTTATGTTATATATATTTTACCACAATAAAAAAGATGATATTAAATTTAAAAGTCCAATTTGTCCTTAAAACAAAAGCCAGATACAGGAGAGGCACAAATGTTACTTATGTCTGACAATTAGATAAGAGAATCATAACTACCCTCACTGCCACTCAAGTATCTTTTCCCAATTTCTTTTCTAGCAGCCTAACCTTATTTGGCCCTAAAATTTTAAATAGAAATGAAAAAACTGAAGCATATTTTTAAAAGCCCCCATGGTCTTGCTGTTTTCCTTCCCTTTAATAAATATTTATATGGCATTTTTACAGGATGATATATACCTCAGTTGTAGGAATGTGATTACCAAACTATTTATTACTAATAGAAAGTCTTACTTTTTGCCACTGCTTGAAGTCTGAAAGGACTGAATCAAATGTATTTCTCTTATTAGGGGATAAAATGCCTTTTCCACTGAAAGAAGAAAAGAGAACAAGAGAAAGGTTTCATAACAAGGTATAAACAAAGAAAATCATAAGTCCATACTCTAAACAATTATGTTTCTCCCCATGATTTTCAAGAATGTGTTCCAGGTCTAACCCCTCTCTCCATAGGTATTTATCTTTAAAATTATAAATTCAGGCTTTAATTAGACCTGAGTAACCAAGCTACAGGGCCATGGGCCATGATAGCATTTTTTTTTTTTGAGACAGAGTCTCACTTCGTTTCCCAGGCTAGAGTGAGTGCCGTGGCGTCAGCCTCTCTCTCAGCAACCTCAGTCTCCTGGGCTCAAGTGATCCTCCTGCCTCAGCCTCCTGAGTAGCTGGGACTACAGTCACGCGCCCCATGACCGGCTAATTTTTTCTATATATTTTTAGTTGGCGAATTAATTTCTTTATATTTATGGTAGAGACGGGGTCTCACTCTTGCTCAGGCTGGTTTCGAACTCCTGAG
>VSMD01107335.1:0-55960 GCA_008750895.1 Mirza zaza
CACCTTTGATATGAGGTTCATTCTACCACATTTATCTCTACTGTTTAATAAAACAAGAATCTAGAATACTAATGTGCATATTTTAGAAACGAGTAGTAGAAGGATGCTCTCCTGCTGTGGTGACTGAATGTTTGTGTCCCCTCCCAAATTTGTATGCTGAAATCCTACCTCCAGTGTCATGGCACTAGGAGGCGGAGTTTTCGGAAGGTAATCAGGTCATAGGGGTGGTAATTAGCTCATAATCCCTTATGAATGGGATTAGTGCCTTTATAACAGAGGCCCCCGAGGGCTCCCTCACTCTCTTTTCACCAGGCAAGGATACAATTAGGAGAGACTCACCAGGACCCAACATGCTGGCACCCTGACCTCAGACTTCCAGTCTCCAGAACTGTGAGATGTAAATGTTTGTCCTTTCAAGTGGCCCAGTCTATGGTAGCTTTATTATAGCAGCCTGAACAGACGAAGAGACCTGCATTTGTTTTGGTTTCAGTCGATGAAAAGAATGGGAATTGCTATTAAGGATACCTGCCATCTGGCCTGGCCAGCCAGCCACGCTGGGCCAAGGCTGGGAGTGTTCTGATGGATTACTAGTGGCCAAGGGCTTGTGAAAGCAAAAATGTCTCACTGAGCTCAAACCTGTAATGGAAAAAAAAAGAAGAAGAAGAAGAAGAAGAAGCAGCTCTGAGTAAGAGCCTGACTAATGACTCCTTGGAAGAAATTGAGCAGTGTCTGAGACTTTTCCATCTGTCTTTCAGCTAAAAAAGTTTCCTCCTAAAAACCCCATAGTCCCATGCATCTGACCAGCACAATGTACTGTTTTGTATGTACATATTTGTATGTCATGTCCCTGGTTGATAGAGTCTTTATTTTTATTTATTTATATTTTATTTCAGCATATTATGGGGATATGAATGTTAAGGTTAACGTATATTGCCCTTGCCTCCCCTCCCCCCTCAAGTCAGAGCTTCAAGCGTGTCCATCCCCCAATGGTGTGCATCACACTCATTATGTATGTATATACCCATCCCCTCCCCCTCACCTGCCTGATGCCTGATGAATGTTATTCCTATATGTCCACTTAGGTGTTGTTGATCAGTTAATACCAATTTGCTGGTGAGTACATGTGGTGCTTATTTTTCCATTCTTGGGATACTTCACTTAGTAGAATAGGTTCCAGCTCTATCCAGGAAAATATAAGAGGTGCTATATCACTGTTGTTTCTTATAGCTGAGTAGTACTCCATGGTGTACATATACCACATTTTATTAATTTATTGACGGGAAGTTTGGTTGTTTCCACATCTTTGCAATTGTGAATTGTGCTGCTATAAACATTCGAGTGCAGGTGTCTTTTTTATAGAGCGTCTTTTGTTCTTTTGGGTAGATGCCCAGTAATGGGATTGCTGGATCAAATGGTAGATCCAATTATTTATTTATTTATAGACAGAGTCTTGCTCTGTTGCCCCGGGTAGAGTATGATGGTGTGATCATAGCTCACTGCAACCTCAAACTCCTGGGTGGCACTGCACTCTAGCCCAGGCAACAGAGCGAGACCCTGTCTCAAAAAAATTAAAAAATTTTAAAAAAGAAAGGAAGAAATGAGGAGCTATAGTGGTCCAGAGAGGGGAGTGGTGGTTTTGGGTCACTGACGTCACCAGGATAATATGCTCTGGAATGACTGGCAGGTGGCATAGACTGTGCAGAGGTTTTCAGGGAGGAGCAAAGGCATGGAGGTGAGAAAGAGTGACTCACATTAGGGAAATGGCATGTGTTTATGGGTAGCACTAGTGTGTAGGAATAAATGGGTGGATATTAGTAATTCTCATTACTTTAAGTATCCTATATTTAACACTCATTGTCTTTCAGGCACCTTGTGAGTTTATATTATCATGTAAATTAATCCTCCCAACAACCCATGATATCTCCCCATAAAATCCTGAAATTCACCAATTATATATCCTTTCGAGGGCAAAGCCTCACCTGAAAGCAAAGTAGCTGGAGCAGACTCTAAGAAGGATGGCAAAGAGATTGGGGAGGGTAACAGAGGAAGCAGTTCTTAGACCCTTTTGAAGCCATACTGTAAAGACATTTTTAAGAACAACAGAAGAGGGAGCCCTAGAGTCATGAATTTTGGCTAAGAAATCCTTACCCATCCTCCCCACAGAAGGGTATAGGAAAACCTATCTCACTTAAACTTAAGCAACAGAAAAGGACTGCAGAAAAGAAACTCAGCCCCATTCAGAGTTCTAAGAAAAAGAGACTAATTAGCATAATAACAGGTCATCAGGCAATGGTCTCTAAAAAGGTATGTCTACAAAACAAATGAAAATTTTAATTTAATATTTCAAAATGAGGATTTTTTTTTTTTTTTTTTTTTTTTGAGACAGAGTCTCACTTTATTGCCCAGGCTAGAGTGAGTGCCGTGGCGTCAGCCCAGCTCACAGCAACCTCAAACTCCTGGGCTCAAGCAATCCTGCTGCCTCAGCCTCCCAAGTAGCTGGGACTACAGGCATGTGCCGCCATGCCCGGCTAATTTTTTCTATATATATTAGTTGGCCAATTAATTTCTTTGTATTTATAGTAGAGATGGGGTCTCGCTCTTGCTCAGGCTGGTCTTGAACTCCTGAGCTCAAACGATCCGCCCACCTCGGCCTCCCAGAGAGCTAGGATTACAGGCTTGAGCCACCGCGCCCGGCCTCAAAATGAGGATTTTTTGAGACAGTCACACTCTTTTGCACCAGCTAGAGTGCAGTGGTGTCATCACAGCTCACTGCAAACCTCAAACTCCTGGGCTCAAGTGATTCTCCTAACTCAGCCTCCACATAGCTGGGACTATAGGTGTGTCACCATGCCTGACTAATTTTTCCATTTTTTGCAGTGATGGTGTCTCACCCTTGCTCAGGCTAGTCTCAAACTCCTGGCCTTAAGTGATCCTTCTGCCTCAGCCTCCCAGAGTGCTAGGATTATAGGTATGAGCTACTGCGGCTGACCTGAAGAATTTTTTTTTTTAAATGCTAGAATCCGTGAAACTAACATGTAAGTCAGGATCATAAACATTAAGAGATTAAGGCCGGGCGCCGTGGCTCACGCCTGTAATCCTAGCGCTTTGGGAGGCCGAGGCGGGCGGATTGCTCAAGGTCAGGAGTTCAAAACCAGCCTGAGCGAGACCCCGTCTCTAACAAAAATAGAAAGAAATTAATTGACCAACTAAAAATATATATAGAAAAAATTAGCCAGGCATGGTGGCGCATGCCTGTAGTCCCAGCTACTCGGGAGGCTGAGGCAGTAGGATCGCTGAGCCCAGGAGATTGAGCTAGGCTGACGCCACGGCACTCACTCTAGCCTGGGCAAGAAAGTGAGACTCTGTCTCAAAAAAAAAAAAAAAACATTAAGAGATTATATAATTGGACAAAATGAAGCTTTCAAAGAGCTCACATAGAATTCAATAAAGAAAAACCATTTGTTTTATATAAAAAAATCATTTTTATATAAATGAATAAAATGAATAAAAACAAACTGGAAGAATAAATAACATAAATAAGGTCATAAGAGAAATAGAAGATAAAAGGAGAAAAAAATTTTAAAAATCAAAAAATAAAACTTAAAAAAAAATCCATGGTAAAAAAGGTATAAAAGTGATAGATATGGAAGACAGAGAAGATCCAACCTGTGTATAATAGAGATCCTACAGAAGAAAACTAAAGCAAAGGAACAGAATAAATGCATAATCATCATGAAAGATGTTAACTTACCTCTTTCTATCTGTAACTGATAAAATAAGTTACAAAATTATTAAAATAAAATTATTAAAGATAAAAAAGATTTGAACACATTTTTAAGCTTGACCCAATTGGACATATATAGGACACTGCACCCCTATACCAAAACAAACAAACAAACAAATAAACAAATCCCTTCTTTCAAGAACATTGAACATTTATCTAAGCTGGCCTTATATTGGGCCATAAAATAAGTCTCAAAAAATTTCAGTGGATCAAAAATTTATAGATTGCACTATTACTCAATAGATTAAGCTAAAAATCAATAACAAGAACAAAAGCCAAAGAATCCCAAAATGGTTGGAAATTAACCAAAATCTTTCAAAATAACCCTAGTCAAAGAATAAGTAAAAATATGATAGTAAATATGATAGTGAAAATACAACATTTCAAAATATGTGGGATGCAGCTAGCTTCATCTGGACTTAATTGCTTCTCAAAGGCCCCAACTTTTAAAACCATACTGGGGATTGAGTTTCAATGTATGAATTTGGAAGAGGGCACGCTGATATTCAGATCACAGCACCAATACTCATTGTCATCTGTCTTTTTGATTTTAGCCATCTTAGTGGGTGGCACTCATTGTGGTTTTGATTTGCATTTCCCTAGGGACTAAAGTTGAACACCTTTTCATGTGCTTATAGCTCCTCTTGTATGTCTTCATTGGAGAAATGTCTATTCAAATACTTTGTGCATATTTTAATTATTTGGTTTTTTATTGTTGAGTTGTAAAAGTCCTTAATGTATTTTGCATACCAGACCCTTATCAGATACATGATTTGCAAACACTTTTTCCCACTCTGTGGGTCATCTTTTTCACTTTCTTGATAATGTTCTTAGAAGCACAAAAGGTCTTAATTTTGGTAAATTTAAATATATTTGTTTTCTTTTCTTGTTTATCCTTTTGGTATCATATCTAAGAAAAAATGGCCCAATCCATGGTTGTGAAGATTTGTGCCAATGTTTTCTTCTAAAAGTTTTATAGTACAGTTGGACCTTGAACAACATGGGTTCAAACTGTATAGGTCCACTTATAGGTAGATTTTTTTTTTCAATAAATATACTGGAAAATGTTTTGGAGATTTATGACAGTTTGAAAAAACTAGAAGTAGCCTAAGAACATTGAAAAAAATTAAGAAAAAGTTAGGTATATCATGAATGCATAAAACACACATAGACACTAGTCTATTTTATCATTTACTACCATAAAGTATACACAAATCTATTATAAAAATTTAAAATTTATCTCAACATATGCATACGAACACAGACCATTCATGGCACCATTACAGTTAAGAGAAATGTAAAGAAATGTAAATATACAATATTAAATCATAACTGCACAAATAAACTGTAGTACATACTGTACCACTGTTATAATTTCATAGATACCTCCTGTTGCTATTGTGGTGAGCTCAAGTGTTGCAAGTATCTGCTTAAAATGCCAAGTGACACTAATCAGCTCTGTTTGAGCAGTTTGACTCTCCAGTAAAATTGTGCATTACTGCAAAAAGTGCTCAATCCAGTTCTTATGTATTTTTCATCTTGTTTAGTGCAATACCAGAAATTTTGAATAACGCCATGGGACCCATACCTTTATACCACTAGTGATGCTGGAAGTTCTCCCAAGAGGCAGAGAAAAGTCATGATATTGCAAGAAAAGATTGAATTGCTTGATATGAACCATAGAGTGAAGCCTGCTGCTTCATTTGCTCATTTTAAGATAAATGAATCTTGCATAAGAACTACTGTAAAAATAAAAAAAGAAAATTCATGAAGCCATCACTGTAGCTACATCAGCAGGCATAAAAACCTTCCACTTTTTGTAAAATACCTTTTTATTTCATATTGAAAATGCAGCTTTTTTGCGGGTGCAGGATTGTTATAAGAATGGCATGCCTATATGCTCTAATATTATTCGAGAAAAAGCAAAGTCATTATATGACAACTTAAAACAAAAGGAAGGTGCAGGATCTAAAGCTAGTGGATTTAATGCTAGCAAAGGATGGTTTGATAATTTTAGAAAGAGGTTTGGCTTAAAAAATGTCAAGGTAACATTAGAAGCATCTTCTGCTCACCAAGAGGGAGCAGACGGTTTCCTGGAAGCCATTAAGAAAATCATTGAGCAGAAATGATGTCTGCCCCAACAGGTTTTAATGAAGATGAAAGTGCCCTATTCTGGAAAAATAAAATGCCGCAAAGGACATTTATTAGTAAGGAAAAGATGTGAGCATCAGAATTTAAGGCAGGAAGAGATAGGCTAACTCCATCATTTTGTGCAAATGCAGTTGGGTTTGTGATCAGACTGCCCTTATCTATGAGGCTGCTAATGGCAGTGCCTTGAAGGGAAATGATAAACACCAGCCGCCAGTCTTTTGGTTGTACAAGAAGGCAACTTGGACAATGAGAACATTTGTTCTGGGTTGGTTCCATGTGTGCATTGTCCCTTGAGTTAGGAAATACCTTGCCAGTAAGGGAGTGCATTTTAAAGTTTTTTGGTATTAGGCAATGCCCCTGGCCACCTGGACCCCATGAGTTTAACACTAAAGTTATTGAAGTATTCTACTTGCCTCTAACACAGTGTCTCTAATTCAGCCTCTAGATCAGGGGGTCATAAGAACATTTAAGGCTCATTACACACAGTACCCTAGGAAAAGGATCACCAATGCTGTGGAAGAGAGCCCCAGTTGAGAGAACATCCCGAAGGCCTGGAAGGATTACACCATTGAAGATGCCATCCTTGTTATAGAAAAAGCCGTGAAAGCCATCGAGCCTGAAACAGTAAATTCCTGCTGGAGAAAACCATGTCCAGATGTTGTGCGTGACTTCATAGGACTTACAACAGAGACGGTCGAGGAAATCACGCAAGACATTGTGGATATGGCAAAAACGGTGGCGGGGGTGTGTGAAGGTTTTCGAGATATGGATCTCGGAGAAGATCAAGAGCTCATAGACACAACTCCAGAGGAATGGACAAAACATGACTTGATGGAGACGAGTGCTTTCTGAACCAGTGCCAGATGATGAGGAAGAACATGTGCCAGAGAAGAAATCGACATTAGACAATCTGGCAGAAGGGTTCCAGGTATTCGAGACTGCCTTCGACTTCATTTACGACATGGACCCTTCTATGATACAGGCACTGAAACTAAAGGAAGTGGTGAAAGAAGGATTGGTGCCATATAGAAATATTTTTAGAGAAATGAAAAAGCAAAAAAGTGAGACAGAAATTATGATGTATTTCCACAAAGTTATACTGAGTGTGCCTGCCTCTCTTGCCTCCCGTTTCACCTCTGCCACCCCCCAGACAGCAAGACCAACCCCTCTTCCTCCTCCTTCTCCTCCTCAGCCTACTCAACATGAAGACGAGGATAAAGACCTTTATGATGATCCACTCCCATTTAATGAATAGTAAATGTATTTTCTATTCCTTATGATGATTTTCTTAATAGCGTTTTCTTTTTCTAGCTTACTTTATTGTAAGAATACAGCATATAATACATGTAACATACAAAATACGTTAATCAACTATTTATGTTAACAGTACGACTTCTAGTCAACAGTAGGCTATTAGTGGTTAAGTTTTGGGGGAGTCAAAAATGATATGCAGATTTTTTACTGTGCAAGGGTTCAGCACCCCTAACCCCTGCATTGTCCAAGGGTCAACTGTAGTAGCCCTTACCTTTAGGTCTTTGCTTTATTTTGAGTTAATTTTTGTATATAATGAGCGGTAAGGGTTCAACTTCATTGTTTTGCATATGTATGTCCAGTTGTCCCAGCACCATTTGTTGAAAAGACTAAATTTTCCCCATGAGATGGTTTTTGTACCTTGTTGAAAATCAATGGACCATAAAAATATAGGCTGTGTTTTGTATTCTTGTATGAGGTGGTCAGCCAGGCACAGCCACAGAGGCTCAGGAAAAAACAAGTTCTATTATACTCATAGGTCCAGTTCATGTTGCACTGCTATATCTGAATACCATGGACCGGGTAATTTATAAAGAAAATACATTTATTTCTTAATGCTCTGGAAGCTGGGAAGTCCAAGATTGGGCGGCTGCAACTGGTTGGCTTCTGCTGAACACCTTGTGCTGGGTCATAACATGGCAGAGAGGCAGAAGGGAGAAGAGGAAGGGGAAGCATCCAAAAGGAACAAAACACGAGGGGTGGCCTCACTTTATAATGACCCACTCTCACAGCAATTAATCCTGCCCCAGGAGAGCAGCATTAATCCCTCAACGAACTAATCACCTCTTAAAGGCCCCACCTGGTCTCACCTCTTTCTTTTTCTTTTTTTGGAAACAGAGTCTTGCTCTGTTGCCAGGGCTAGAGTGCCGTGGTGTCAGCCTAGCTCACAGCAACCTCAAACTCCTGGGCTCAAGCAATCCTGCAGCCTCAGCCTCCCAAGTAGCTGGGACTACAGGCATGTACCACCATGCCCAGCTAATTTTTTTTATATATTTTTAGTTGTCCAGCTAATTTCTATTTTGTTTCTTTTAGTAGAGATGGGAGTCTCATTCTTGCTCAGGCTGGTCTCGAACTCCTGACTTCAAGCAATCCTCCTGCCTCAGCCTCCCAGAGTGCTAGGATACAGGTGTGAGCCACCACGCCTGGCCAGGTTCCATCTCTTAATACCATCACAATGACAAATTCAATTTCCACACAAGTTTTGGAGGGGACACTCAAACCATTGCCATCCTCATGACAGGAGGCATGGCCCACCATGCAGGGCCCCTTGAGAGAGACACCAGGGTGTTCAGGAGGCAGAAGACAGGGGCAAGGAGACAGCATCTGGCCAGAGTCTTGGCTGGGGTTTCCTTGGGAAAGGCAAGGCAGGCAGGGCGAACAGTGTAGCATTGGCTCGCTTGAGCAATTCCCATGGGCTCTGGGATCTAGGGGGTGGTCTCTAGTGTTCTGGCAGCTGGGCCTGGAATGATTAAGGACCAAGAATATTGCTTCCTAGGGTGTGTGGGCCAGATAGAGGAGGTCTGGCTCTGCATTAGTTAGTTTGCATGTGAAAGGCCAGCTCCTGGGGGGGGGGAGGAAGGGGGGAGCTTTGCTACCTTAAGAATTGGCTAGCCAATTAGAGAACAGTCTCTTCCCAGTCAGAAAGGTTTGTTTTCATTTTCATTTTTTATTTTTAGCATATCAAAACATCATAATATACAGAAAATTAAAACCATTTACAATACAGTTTATTTCAGGATTTTCGATTCTATTCCATTGATCTATACATTTATCCTTTTGCTAGTACCATAAAGTCTTAGTTGCTATAGTTGAAAATACATTTGATCTGTTGAAAACAAACAAACAAACACCTTCCCACAAAGATAACTCCAAGGCTTAACTGTGCATTCCATCCAAATATTTAGGGGCAATATAATACTAATTTTACCCCAAAATTTCCAGTGAATAGAAGAGGAAACATTTCCTAATTCGTTTTGTGAGGTGAGAATCACCTTGATAACAAAACCTCACAAGAACATTACAAAAAATAAAAAGTACCGGTCAATCTCTCTCATAATTATAGATGAAAAAATTCTAAAAATATTTTTAGCAAAATGAGTCCAGCAATATATAAAAAGAATAATATAACATGACAAAGCTTGGATTATTCCAGGAATAGATGCAAGGATGATTTACTATTTAAAAATCAATCAATATAATTGATTGTTTATAACTTTTATATTTTATAAAAATATAACTGTTTATTACATAACAGAAAAAAGGATAAAAATCATATGATAATATCAGTTGATATAGACAAAGCATTTGATAAAATTCAACACCCATTCATGATAAAGAAAAAACCTCCTGACAATTTAAGAATATATGAGAACTACAGGTGTTACCAAAAGTTCGTACATGTTCCTGGGGCCCAATCAGGGAGAGCAAAGAATGAGGACAAGTGGGTTGAGGAACAGGAAAGAGAAAGTTATTAATTTGCTGGCAAATGAGGAGAGCAGTGGACTAGCATCTCAAAGACTGCTGTCCTTGCTTTAAGCAGAAACACTGGGCTTTTTAAAAAGCGGGGGGGATGGACAGTTGGGCGGGAGTCTATGTGACCAGCATCACATCTTGTAACCTCAGGTTATTGTTGTTTAACTATAACTGGTGGTTTCCCTCAAGCGTATCTCCAGTGATGATGATCTTGTGGTCCTTGTCTGGACAATTCTGTTGAGCCATGTCCCGTGGCTTAAGATAACAGTAAAGAACATTTTTCTGTCCCTTTGATTACTGGCCTCCGGCAGGAATGCAGGTTTTAATTTCCAAAAAGGGTGGGGAGTTTTAAAAAGACAACTCATAAAACATTTCCTCGCCCTTTTTCAGACTTTTACCTCTGTTATGAAATGGTAGTATATTCATGCAATAGGATACCACATGGCAGCAAAAAATGATGAACGATGGATACAAGAAACAATTTTTTATGGATGAATCTCACATAAGATGCTGACTGAACGAAGCCAGACACAACAGAACACAAACCGTATGACTCCATGTAAATGACGTTTGAAATAGGGAACATGATCTATGGCAACAGAGGTCAGAATAGTGGTCATTTTGGGAAGGAAGGTTAGGGACGAGGAGGGTAAGTGGAGGGGATTCTGGGGGGTTGTGATGCTCTATTTCTTGCTAAGGGAAGAGATTACATGGGTTTCATGCATATATCCCTTATTCTTTAAGCACATACTTACTGTCTGTGCACCTGTCAGCGTGTACATTATTCTTCAGTAGGAAGTTACTTTCTATGACAAGATCTTATCATTTAGAGATAGATGCTGAATTACTTATGATTTGCCTCAAAGTAATCAGGTGAGGGGTGGAGCACGTGCGTGTGTGTGGACATGGGGAGTGTATAAATGAAGATTGGCCATGAGTTAATTATGAAAGCTGGATTATGGCTTACACAGGAAGGTTTATTATACTCTTTGCTTTTGTACGTATTTGGAAATTTTCATCATTAAAAATTAAAAGAGAAAAGCAAGAAGTCCCAGGCACCAGGGTTTAGCAAGGAACACGGCAGAGATGTAATTGGCATGCCTCTCCATCTTGGAGAGCAGGGCGGGCTGTTACAAGTGTCATTTGCTGAAGGATCCCTAATTCTGCTGGAGAATGTGTTCAAGGATGGGTGTTAGCCCCTGGCACTGGGGGGGATGGAGAGATGTATGCACAGAGGGTTGAAGATTGGGTCCTGCTCTGGGAAGGCAGTTGGTTAGCCCAGGAGTCAGAATACTCTCTCTCAAAGGGCAAGACCTCAAGCTATGAGGAGTCACTCTCACTTCAATTCCATCGTCAAGCTTCTCTTCTCACTGCAGGCACTCACTGCAGAGTCAGTGCACCCACTCCTGTGGCTTCCAGTACCTTCCAGAGGCTGATGAGGATTCTAAGTTTACAAGCAGCTCTCTTTTTCTTCTGGTTTGGGATGGAGTTAGAAGACAGAATTAATCTTTGGGGTAAAGATAGAGCTTTTGTTCAAAAAAAAAAAAAAAGCAAAAGCACAATTTAAGGTGGGCCCCTGGAGGAGCAGAGGCGCAGGCCGGACCCCCGAAGGCCGGTGTGAAGTGGGCAGTGAGTGAGGAGCAAGGTGTTTTCCCTGTGACCGGCCTGTCGTCCGGGATGGGAGGGGCTCGGGGCGCGGAGCAACATGGCAGCAACATGGGAGGAAGCCGAGATGGCAGTCGGATGCCTCCTTAGAGGAGCATCTTAGATCTTGTCTCCTGAGAGAGAGAAGAGGGACGTCTGTCCATTTACACAATTAATCAAGCACCGATTCTGTGCAATTTGACAAAAAGGTAGATGGAAGATACTCAACTTATTTTCCAGTAGGCTATAAAGGGAGGATATAAGTGCCTGTGTCACCTAAAGTGTGAAAAATGCTACAAAAGAGGTGCGGCACATGGACCAGGCCTGGATGTCCGCAACAGGAGGAAACACAAGAGGCTTCACGGAAGAGACAACATTTAAGATGGGTGCTGACAAACTCGTAGCTTTGATTTTGTTTGTTTTTCCCCCCAATTATCAAACCCATGTTGAAAGTTTGAAAAGTACAGAAAAATCCTCTGGCAGTGTATTAAGTGCACCGTCGGCATTATTCTCCATTTGTGCCACCACCCACACCACTGACCTTGCTCTTAGTAACTAAAACTGCTCAGTCGTTCCTACCTCAGGGAAAGCTTCTGCGTGGCATTGTGAGTGGCTCTTGTCCTAGTGGCTTTCTGTCCCACGTTTCTATCTCTGTTGCTTCTCATTGCAAATAGAGAATTGCTACTCCTTCCTCCTTTCCAATGCTGCGCTCACCTTGACCTCTCCTGGAGCCCAGGAGGCCTCACCCCTGTGCCCGCTCACCTGTACGAGTGACATGCCGCCAAACTTGTGCTGAAGCTGTACTGGTCCCGGAGTGTCTTGTGGGCTGCAAAGTTGGCTGCCTTGGAGTGTGAGCTGGCCACGGGCACGGTCACGTTGGCTCCTGACACAGGGGCCATGTCCAGCCTGCCCTGCCAATCATTGCAGGTGCTATCAGCCATATTCTGGGCCACTTCCTCAGGAGAGCGGATTTGGTCCTGGCCAGGAAGGCTGGGAGCCAGAGCCCTGGGCATGCCAGTGGGTGAGGGCCAGGGGCAGGCGCTGGAGGGTGCCCCGCTGCAGGGCGTTTTCACAGAGGGTGTAGGTGCCATCGGGCCACAGGAAGGAGCCCAAGTGTCAGAGGCTGGTCACAGCCACACCTTCCCCAGCCAGCCACACTGTGGGCGCAGGCCTGCGAACACGCTGGCATTTGGAGCTGTTGGCTATGTGGCAGGGGCTGTGTGGTGGTGGGGGCGGGAGAAGGATGCCTAGGAGGAACAGGGGGTGACCATGCAGTGGCAGAGACGGGGGCACGAGGGAGTGGCAGAGACAGTGTCTTGGGCTTCAGCCTCCCTCCCTCTCTGTCTGCACACACTGGCCACTACTGACACTGCCACACCCAGCCCTCTTTCTCACACCTCCAACTCCCGTGGGCCATGCAAGGCACTGATCTCCTTGGCGACAGTGGGGCTAGTGTGGGGTGCAGTGCAACTGAGAATGGCTCCGTTGAGGGTATTTAGGAGCCTCCTAGAAGGAACAGGCTCATTCCAGAGCCGGTGGGGCTCAGTCACACACCATGAAAGTCCGTGCTAAAGCTGGAAATGCCCTGGGCAAACCAGGACAAGTTGGTCACCCTAGCCATGCACACAGCCAGCACTCACTCTGACCTGTGACCTCTAGGACAGAGGCTGTTCAAATCTTGTGGATGCACCTGGCTCTGGCCTCTCTGTGGCTCCTGCTTATCTGAGACCCTGGGTGCCCTACTGAATGGGCCCCAGTTCTGGCTTTGTCCCTCACTGGCTCTTGTGAACTTGGGGTGGAGACTCCTTTTCCACATCTGAGAACAAGGGCATTAATATCCACCTGCCCAGCAAATCCTCATCCACTGTGAATATGAAGGGACCTAGCAGGTCACTGGCATGGCCATCTTCACTGGAGCCCAGCCTGTGGTGGCATGGTCCTCGCCTTGCTGCAGCTCTGCTTACTGGCTCTGCTGCCAGGCCTTTCTGACCAGAGCATGTGCATGTGCCACCTTGAGCAGGGCCAGCTCTCTCACCTGCACAGCTCCGCACAGTTTACAAAGGGCTTTCACACCCACCACCATCTCATTTAGGACTTTCTCAGTTTCTCACGGACTGAGCACAGATTCTACCAAAGCTCCAGACCTGGACGTCTGAGCATTTTGTAATCTGCTCCTTCAGAGCAGTAATGCTCCATGCAGTCGGAATAACAGCTATGTGTTGAGTCCTTAGAATGCACCAGGCACTCTGCTAAGCACTTTGCTTTATATTTCACCCTCACCACAGTCCAATAAACCAGGTATATGATTTCCCTATTTTACACATTGGGAAACTGAGGCTGGGTGTGTGCGTTAAGAAACGCCCCTGAAGTCACAGAGCTGTTAAGTGGCAGAGCCAGGATTCAAACTGACATCTGCCTGGCCTTCGTCATCACCGCACCTTTTCCTAACGCCATCCCACATCCTGCATGTGCCAGGGGCAGTGCATGGAATCCCCCTGCCCCGGTGGCTAATGCCCAGGTTGGGGAGTATAAGATTGGGGGTTTCCTCAGCTGTCTCCCAAACCCACGGTGTGCACAGCATACCCTGAGCCTGTCTCCACATCCACCCAGCGGGACCTGGCACAGGAGGGTGGCATGACGCTCACACTGTCTTCTAAGCCCCTGAGCAACAAGGTCCTCCGTCTCTGACCCAGGAGTTTAGTGTCTTCCGCCAGGACACTGTGGATTAGCCTAAGAACAGAGTAACATCTCACACCTTTATAGTTCTGGCAGCGAGGGAGGGGGCCGATGGAGACAGGGCTTTCCAGAGGAGCCCCAGGGAGGCCGGGGCGGAGGCTATGTGGAGACCCCGTGGATCTAGGAACAAATGCTCTCACCCACGTGGTGGGAGATCTAGGGAGTTAGGTCCCTCACCGCCCTTCCCTGTAACGAGCTGCGGGGCAGCAGTAGCAAGGAAACCAGCTGCCCAATGTCACTTGGCCTGTTGCCCACTCTCCGGGAAGCAGGAGGAGGAAGGGCCAAGGAGTCCCCAAGGCCGACAGAGAGCTCCAGGTGTCCACACTGAGCCCAGGTGGCCACAGGGCTGCTGAGACCCCAAGCAAGGGGGGAGGCACTGGGGCTCCCAGCAGAAGGGCTACCTGTGCTCCCACTGTCCACGTTTCTTCAGATGGCTGACAAACCTAATGTGCGGCTTGTGTTCGGCTTTCTGGGTGTTGACAGTGGTGCACCTTTCCTTACAAAAGGCACTCGCCAGGGTTTGAATGTCTGACTCTACCTCCCTTACCCCCGTCTTGGTAAGAAGGTTAGGTTGCTGGGTGTGGCAGCCCCCCGAGAGGGACGTCTCTCAGCTGCTCTCCAGGCAGTGGGGCTGGGGTGGGATGTGGACCTATTTTTGAAATTCAGTGGTCAGTGACTTCCGAGTGGGAGGAATCTTCCTCCTGGCCAGGTGGCGTGGACTCTGGGAAGCACATAGCTCAGGGGCCGTGTTTTGCATCTCGTAACGTGCAATCTAGAGTCCTTTTTTAGCTCGTTCCAGATTTGGGCCTTCGCACTGTACTTTAATTCTTCGGGCACTTTGCTCTCTCTGTGACCTTGTCCTCCTGCGGCTCTCTGTGGCCTCCACCCAAGGCCTCTGCTCAGCTCCGCTGGCCCTAAGTAGCCATCTGGTGACTGAGTCAGGGGCCCTGGGAGGAATTTCTGACCCGGTTCCCACCCCACAGCCTCCCAGCTTTCCAGCGCTCTTGGCTAATTGATCCGGAGGCCGAGCCAAGAATCATATCCTGGAGGCCCGTGGAGCGCGGGGCTGCTGGGGGCCCAGCTGGGCTCAGCTGCTGGGAGTTATAAAAAGAACCGCGGTGCCTGCGGTTGGGCGGGTGACTGACGTGGCCACTGTGGGTGTAGCCGTCAGCTGTGGGGTGAGGTGGTGTGTACGGAGCCTCGCTCCGTTCCCAGGGCCTGACCCTGGGGGCTGACATCTTCCTCCCCTTCCAGTTCAGGCTGCGGGGCCACTTCTCTCCGAGCACAGGACTCGGTGCACGGCGCGCTGTCCCTCCTGAGAGCTGCCTGTGGTCCAGCCCCGTTCTGGGCATGGTGGCAGCCCGTGCCCTGCAAGGAGCTGTCACGTCATGCTTGTGGGCCCTACGGGAGCATGGCGGCGAGCATGGATTCTGGAGCTGCCTTCAGGTCCCAATTCTCCACAAAAGCCAACAATGGACAGGCATGCCTCATTTTATTGTGTTTGCTTCACTGCCCTTCACGGAAACTGTGGGGTTTTGTTTTGTTTGTTTCTTTGTTTTTTTACAAATTAAAGGTTCGTGGCAGCCCTGCTTCTAGCAAGTCCCTCGGTGCCATTTTTTCAATAGCATGAGCTCACTTCATGTCTGCGTGTCACATTTTGGTAATTCTTCCACTATTTCAAACTTTGTCATTATCGTTATATCTATGATGGTGGTCTTTGGTCAGTGATCTTTGACGTCACCATTGTAATTATTTTTGGGGTGCCACAAACCGCGCCCATGGAAGACGGCGAACTCCACAGGTCGATGTTGTGTGTGCTGGCTGTGCCACCAACTGCCTGTTCTCCCGTCTCCCTCCCTGTCCTTGGATCGACCTACTTCCCAAGACACAGCAGTGCTAAAACTAGGCCAATTAATAACCCTACAATGGCCTTTAAATGTTCAAGTGAAAGGAAGAGTCACATGCCTCTCTCTTTAAATCAAGAGCTAGAAATGATGAAGCTTAGTGAGGAAGGCATGTGACAAGCTAAGACAGGCCAAACACAGGGCCTGTGCTGCCAAACAGTTAGCCAAACCGTGAGTGCGAAGGAAAAGTTCTTGAAGGAAACTCAAAGTGCTACTCAGTGAACACGCAAATGATAAGAAGGTGAAAAAGCCTTATTGCTGATGTTCAGTGGTCTGGACAGAAGATCAAACCAGCCACAACATTCCCTTCAGCCAAAGCCGAATCCAGAGCAAGGCCCTAACTCTCTTTGATCATATGAAGGCTGAGAGGGGTGAGGAAGCTGCAGAAGAAAAGTTGGAAGCTAGCAGAGGTTGGCTCACGAGGTTTAGGGGAATAAGCTGGCTCCGTAACAGAAAAGTGCAAGGTGAAGAAGCAAGTGCTGATTCGGAACCTGCAACAAGTTATCCAGAAGATCTAGCTAAGATGATTAATGAAGGTGGCTACGCTAAACTACAGATTTTCAACGTAGACCAAACAATCTTCTGTTGGAAGAAGATGCCATCTAGAGCTTTCCTAGCTAGAGCGTAGAAGGCAATGCCTGCCCTCGAGACTTCAAAGGACAGGCTGACTCTCTTGTTAGGGGCTACTGTAGCTGGTGACTTTCAGTTGAAGGCCAGTGCTCATTGACCATTCTGAAAATCCTATGACTGTGAAGAATTATGCCAAATCTACTCTATAAATGGAACAACAATGTCTGGATGACAGCACATCTGTTGATAGCATGGTTTGCTGAATATTTTAAGCTCACTGTTGAGACCTACTGCTCAGAAAAAAATAATTCCTTTCAAAATACTGCTGCTCATTGACAACGTACCTGGTCACCCAAGAGCTCTGGTGGAGATGTACAAGGAGATGAGCGTTGTTTTCATGGCTGCTAACACAACATCCATTCTGCAGCCCACAGATCAAAGAGTCACTTTGACTTTCAAGTCTTATTATTTAAGAAATATGTTTTGTGGCCGGGCGCGGTGGCTCAAGCCTGTAATCCTAGCTCTCTGGGAGGCCGAGGTGGGCGGATCCTTTGAGCTCAGGAGTTCGAGACCAGCCTGAGCAAGAGCGAGACCCCATCTCTACTATAAATAGAAAGAAATTAATTGGCCAACTAAAATATATATAGAAAAAATTAGCCGGGCATGGTGGCACATGCCTGTAGTCCCAGCTACTTGGGAGGCTGAGGCACGAGGATCGCTTGAGCCCAGGAGTTTGAGGTTGCTGTGAGCTAGACTGACGCCACGGCACTCACTCTAGCCTGGGCAATAAAGTGAGACTCTGTCTCAAAAAAAGAAAAAAAAGAAATACGTTTTGTAAGGCAATAGCTGCCATAGATAGTGATTCCTCTGAAGGATCTGGGCAAAGTAAATTAGAAACCTTCTGGAAAGGATTCACCAACTAGACACCATTAAGAACATACTTAGTTTAATTTCATTTTTTTTAGACATAGTGCTATTGTGCATTTAGTAGACCACAGGGGAACAGAAATACAACTTTTATATGCACTGAGAAACCAAAAGATTTGTGTGATCTGCTTTATTGCAATATTTACTTTATTGTGGCGGTTTGGAGCCAAATCCAAAACATCTCCAAGGTTTGCCTGTGTGCCTTTACTGCTCCTGGTTTTCAAAGAGCTTCCGGACTTCTAGCGTTGTGTCCTTTCTTCACAAGAAACGGATATTCCAGTTCTGATTTTCCAGATTTAGAAGACTGAGGCTCTAAGAGGGGTCATGGCCCAGGGTAACCTACTGAGTAAAGTGGGCTTGGGCAAAGAGAGAAAAATCACCGCCTCTGAGGTGTGGTGTTAGGGACTCAATTTCACCATTGGACTGCTACCCCATGATGTTTAAAATATACAGGAATAAAATATTATCCTATTTCTTTCAAAGTCAGCCTTTGCATAGGCTATTTCCTCTGGATTTTTGAAATACAGAATATATAGTGATATATATCCTTATATTATATTTTATATTGATATAATTGATTTATTGATATATAATTGTATATCAATTATACAATTGTATATCAATATTGTGTATATAATACAATTGATATATAATTGATGTATTGATGCAATTGATGTATTGATTATATAATTGATATATTTTATATTTGATTATAGTGAATTATTAATAGATCATATTATGTTTTAGTACAGTAATCCCTTCTTATCTGCAGGGGATATGTTCCAAGACCCCCAGTGGATGCCTGAAACCACGGATAGTACCAAACCTGATTGCTGTGCGTTGGAACATGATTCTGTTCATGTCTCCCACCCACGAGTTTAATGCCTTTTCCATCTTACCTAAGCACTTACCATACACTGTGGCTGTGGCTCTAGAAGTTTGAGGTTTGACAACAAAATTAGCACAAATTTCTTTTTCCTTCTTCACAATTTCACAGACAGAAGATGCATTCTTACTATAGATTTTAGCAGCCTCAGTGCATGATTTTTGTTCTTCCCATAAGTTGAGAACTTTCCACCTTTTCACTTAAAGGAAGCACTTGACAGCTTCTCTTGGCATATCTGTATTGGCAGCATCACGGCTTTGTGCTTCGGGACAATCATGAAGTACAATAAGAGTGACTTGGAGACAGCACTGCGAGACCACGGCAGTCAATCTGAGAACGGAGATGGCTCCCAAGTGACTGACAGGCAGGTAGCGTAGACGCTGCGGATACACTGCACAAAGGGAGGATTCACGTCTCAGGCGGGAGGGAACAGAGCTGGACGGCACAAGATTGCATCATGCTACGCAGAATGGCACACAACTTAAAACGTACAGATAGTTTATTTCTGGAATTTTCCATATAATATTTTTGGGGCTGTGGTTGACTGCAGGTAACTGAAACCGCAGAAAGCAAAACTGTAGATAAGAGGAGACTACTGTATATATCATAGTCTATGATATTATATATTAAATATATACTAAATTGTATGTTTCATATAATTATAACGTAACACGTTTTATAGCATATAAACATATTTATAGCATACATTATTATACTAAAATAAAAATTAAATATACATCTAAGATATATAGAGACATATATTTTAATGTGTATATTTGATATATTTCAAGAAGACACAGAATACTGTTGTAAGCACCCCTGGCACTCTGTCTTAGCGGCTCACCCCTTTTCCCCTCCCCGGTACACAGCCATGGCAGACTGCAACACCCTAGTGTGAGTGAGGAATTTGAGAGCAGGTTTGACATCTCTCTAGCTTTCTAAGGCCCAGTGCTGGTCCTGCTCTTTCATAGAACCCCCGAGTAGCTGCCGAGAGCCCCTGGGTAGGCCAGACCCCTTCACAGGGTCTTTCAGGCCCTTGGATCCCTGCCCACATCTCCCCACCGGCCCCTCGGCCTCTGCCCATTTAGTTCCTTCCACCAGCCATGAGCTTCTCTCTTCCAGAGACAGCCTCTCTTCCTCTTCCCCTGGCCGACTCCTCAACAGCATGTGGGCCTGGCCTCCCTCCCCTGCCCTCCCAGCCCTGCGCCTACCCTCATCCCAGCATGTCACCCCACCCTGCACCACCCACCCCCTTGTCTGTGACCCTCACTCTTTGGTGGGCTCTGACACACGGACTGGCCGGCCATGGCGTGTACAGCCCAGTGCTGGGGGAGGGGACGTGCCCGTGTGTTGGTTACATGTTGAACTCGAGTCGGAAGGTGGTACAGGCACTGTCCTGGGGCTGAGGGGCTACATGGTTAGAGCCGGCTGAGGAAGACTTGGCCAGCTCCAGCGTTCGGCTAAGTTGGCTCGTTTTGGAAGGTTGGGATATCCTTGGCCTACTAACTATCTACTAACTACCTACTATCCACTCTCCGCACTCATTTCTGATAGGAACCGGATGATGCTCTTCTTACAAGCAACCTTGTGGTCCCGAAGAGGGGCTCAGCCCTCGCCAGGGACTGACTAGCTAAGGATGGGCTGGGGGTTCTGCACTGTAAGATGAGAGGGTGACTCTGTCGCCAGGGGGCCTCTGAAGCCTTTACCTTGTTCTTCAAAAGGGGCACAGGAACACGGGGGAATCTGTAGGACGAGTGTCCTGGTTTGACAGCAAAATTAGCACAAATTTCTTTTCCCTTCTTCACCGTTTCGCAGACAGAGGATGCATTCTCAGCAGCCTCTCTTAGGCGCCATCTCCACCCTCCGATCGACTGTCATGGTCTCACGGTGCTGTGTCCAAGTCACTGTTGTTGTACTTTGTGATGTCCCCAAAGCACAAGAGCAGTGACGCTGGCGGTGCAGATATGCCAAAACCAAAACCAAAACAAAAACAAAGAGGGGAAAAAAGAAGGGAACTGTTTAGATCAGGGGTTCGTAGATTTTTTTCTGCAAAGGCCAAGTAGTAAATATTTTGGGCTTTGCGGGCCCTGCTGTCTCTGTAGCAACTACTCAATTCTGCCTTTGTGGCATGAAAAGCACCGTGGGATCCGTAAACAAGTGGGGGTGGCTATGTCCCCCCCCCCCCCGTAAGGTTTATTTACAAAAACAGGCGGTGGGGTGCATTTGGCCTCAGATGTGGTTTACCCACCCCAGGTTTGGATGAAAAGAGGCTTCTGAGTCACGTGGGATGTGTGGACTTCCCATGGATCCTCATTTGAGCGAACCAGGTCTTAAAAACAAGACAAGACAAAAATATTTGTGACAGTTGGAGACATTGGAACAATGATGAAAGACGATTTTAAGGAATTATTGTTAATTTCATTAGGGGTGACAAAGACATTATATGGTTTTGTTGTTGTTGATGTTGTTCTGATTTTGTTTCTAAAGAAGAGTCTTTATCTGTTACTGATACTAAATGGCAGATGGTGTTTGGGGTTTGCTGTAAAACAACCCAGGGGGTGCAGAGGAGGGGCAGAGATGCCACAGGACTGGCCATGGGGTCATCATGATTGAAGCTGGGTGGTAGGTAAGTGGAAGGGTCTTCATACTAGTCTGTCTTCTTTTGTGTATGTCTGAGAATCTGCATATCGAAATCTTTTAAAAAGGTCATGCAAGAAAGAACTCCCTCTCCCATTGCCTCTAGTCACAGTTGCATCCGGTGAACATGTGATGCCTGGAGCTAACGCAGTCATTTTGCGACTAAGAGGGGACGAGCATGAGGATGAAACTAACCACCACGCATGACAGTGTAGATAAAGGAAAGAACGAGGATGCTGGATGATTCTGCTGGGCTGCCAACTTAGCCAGTTCCAGAACTGGACAGTTGCAGGATTCCTTTTAATGGGAGACAATAAATTAAACCATGTTTAATTTTTTTTTTTTTTTTTTTTTGGTTACTTGTAACCCAAAGTCCCCTAACTGACCTAGAGAAAGGACCAGTATGGAGGCCCAGCCCCTCTGCTGCAGGACGACCAGTGGTATCTGAGAGTTCACCAGGATGGAAGACAAGCTTGTGAGAAAGGGGCCCTCGCCAGATCTCTCTGAGTCCTTCGCCCACACCCACAGGGAACCGGGAAATGGGCGCGATCTCTGCTTTCTTTCCACCTTACCTCTCTTGAATCCCGGCGGGCCGATGCCGGGGGCTGCACTGACTTTGGTAGGAGAATGCCGATGCTGCAGTTACAGCCCCACAGCTCCAGGAGAGGAAATGGCAGGAACAGGGCTGCCGAGGGACAGCTGGCCTTTCTGGCATCCCTCCTCGCAAGGACAAGATCTCCTCTCCCTGCGCCCTCGACACGCAGTAACCGCAGCCGCACAGCGTCTACACACAGGGCACAAACAGCATTGTTTCTAACTGATCTCATGGCTCAGCTGGGCTCGGGGTGTCAGCTGTTCTGTAATGCATGACAAATCGCCGCGGTTAACTTAACCCGGCCGGGTCTCCTGGATACGGTCCTTAGACACTTGCCAAAAAATGTGCAGAGGGAATGCAGGGGAGAAAAGGAGAAGGGTGATCTGGAGAAAGGCCACACGGCCCGGCCCCTGTCCCGTTCATCTGGATGCCCCTGGAGCTCTGCCAGGCGCCTGGAGTTCAGGTCTGGCTGCGGCCCAGGCTTTGGAGCTGGGGATGGGAGAGGAGGGTGGCAGCCTTTAATTAGGAGCAGGTCAGAGGTCCTCAGTTAGTTTGTTCTCAGTCTTAATTTGGCTCCAATTTTCAAGGCTTTGCTTAAATTGGAGCATGCATCAGACTCCCCTGGAGGCCTTGTTAACACACGGATTGCTGGGCCGCTTCCCAGAGTTTCCGGTGGAGAAGGTCTGGGGTGGGGCCTGGGAACTTGCATGTCTAACAAATGCCCCAGCGATGCGGACTCTGCAGGTCAGCGGGACTCTGATCTGAGAACCACTGGCTTTGAACTTCCATGCATTTAGCAGGAGGAAGAGATCCCAAACTCTTCTTCCTCTTCCCTTTGGGCTGAGGTGGGAACCGATGAATAATCCTCGGGCAGAGACAGCCTGTGGTCCTGGGCGGGAAGAACTAGCACCACTGATGCTCTAAGCTCCCTGTGAACCAGGAGCCAGGAGACCCGGCATGTTATCCTGCCCCTGAAGGCTCTCACTGTGTGGCCTTGCAAAGTCACCCCTGCTCTCCGGGCCTCAGTTTGCCTCTCTGTAAAACGGGCAGGTGGCACTTTTCTATAGGTGTTATTTTCACAACCAAAAAGTTTTTAGACATAAAATAGGAAAACAAAGTGAACTAGGTGACCTCTAAGGAGGCGGAGGTGGGAGAATCTCTCTGGCCAGTGTCACCGTGCCCCCGGAAGCCGGCGAGTTGGAGCCGGACTGGGGTTTGGACATGGCTGGGATACTCACCAGCTGTGAGCGCTGAGTGCTGAGGCAAATTGCCTGAGCCTCGGCTCCTCACCTATGAGCCTAAGGATGTCAACCTCGCAGGGTTGCTATGGGAATCGAGGTAAAGGTATAAAGTGCCCAGCCAGCAATTATTAGCTAGGATGGCTGATTTTGTTATTTGTAGTATTTTTGCAAATATTACAAATATTTTTACAAATATTTGTAATATTTTGGGGGCCACAGAAAGCAACTCTGACTATGGAGCCTCGTGGTCTTATGTTGATAGTGGACTCAGAACTTCCAAGTGTGTGCCTCAAATTTTCCCCTGGAATGATCTGGGAAATGCTTAACTTCGCAAATTTGAACTGTTGAACTGTTCCTTCTCCAACTCCTATTCATTTGATTATTAATCCAATTAATACTTATCGAGGGCCTACTATGTGCCCCATAGGGCAGGAACTGGGGATTCCAGATGTGGTCCCCGCTCCCTGGGGAGCTCGCTCCAGAGGGAAGCAGATGTTACCCTGCGAATCGCACAGGATCAGGAGAGACTCAACAGCGAGAACTGCTGTGAAGGAGCCCCAAGGGGAAAGGACAGTTTGGGAGGCCAGCACAGGCTTTGGGAAGGAATGGCTAAAAGGAAGATGTCTGGAGGTAGCAGGGGTGGACTGGGTGAAGAGGGAGGGGGAGCATTCAGGGCACAGGGCAGCCTGTGCAAAGGTCCTGAGGCACCATGAGCATGATGCCTGCAAGGAGCGAGGCTGGGGCTGTGGAGGAAGGAAGGTGGCACAGGGGGTCTGGACTTTATCCCAAGAGCAACACAGCCTTTGGAGGCTTAGTAGCAGAGAGAGCCATGTGACAGCTCGCCTATCTCCTCTGTTTGCAGTTGGAGAAGAGATTCCAGGGGCCAGAGAGGAGGGGGTGATGTGTTAGGACGAAACTATGACAGTGACCAGAGAAGGGATGGATGCTGGTGGCCCGGATGGCATGGTGGGTGCATTTGTGATGGAAAGAAGTAGCTGTATTTTGAAGATCCTTTGGAGTCGACTCCACAGGGCTTGGTGGGGGTTGATGTGGCGGGTGAGAGAGGTGACAAGGGCAGTCCCGCTGTCTGGCTTCCTACCTGGCTGTCTAGGATGGATGCTGGTGGCTCTCACTGAGCTGGAGTGGAATTCCCTTCTCCTCTCCCAGGTATTTCAGAGCCCCGCTGGTCACTGGTCACACCAGGGGTTATAAGATAAGAGCCCTCTTCAGGTGTTTCAGGGTCCTCGCCTCCCCCAGGTGGCAATAAAACATGTAAAGCACTTGGTGCAGCACTGGTACCCACCCGCTGGGTCCCCCGAGCTGTGACAACATGGTGCCTTTCAGGTCATCCTCGGCAACCTCTCTGGGGACCTGCTGGCCTCTTGCTGCAGGGACAGCCTCAGGCTGACACTCTGGCTTTCTTGGTGGGGGTGGGGGGATCTGGGACTGCCCCTGAGGTGGGGAGATTTTGTCATCGCAGCCTTGAACCACTCGCCTGTGGGAAGATGGAGCAAGGGAGGAAGAGCCTGGCGTCCAGCAAAGGCTGTGCTCTTACAGGTGAGAGAGCAGGTGCTTGGCTCTGCAGCCAGGGCATCCGGCCCTACTCTAACCAGCTGTGTGACCAGTGGCGAGTCCCTTTTCCTCTGTAGATTTCAGTTTAACTAACTATAAAATGGAGTAGGGCACTGGGTACTGTCTCCATACCCCTCTAACTCCAAATCTCCGGGGTTTTGTCCATGCTGGAGGGAGCACGGGTAGAGGGGACTGCTTTCCTCCTCAGGGCGACATCCTGAGGGGTGCCCCAAGCCCCAGTCCAGCTGTTCCACCTCTGCACACTCTTGTCCTGGCCGCTTTCAGGGTTAGACACCTCCACCTTCTGTCTTTCTGGCCTACCTGTTGGGGTCTTCCTGAATCATGAGTTCCAGCTAGTCCAGCCTTTCCTCCTCCTGCCAGGGACAGGGACGCTCACGACAGGCTGGCACCCTCCTGTCTGTGCTCCTGCGGTGCCAGACCTGGGGCACTTCCTCCTCTCCACCGCTCCTGGGGAAGCCTTGGCTCAGATCCACGGCATCTGTGAACATCCTCCAAGCGCCTCCTTCTCGGAGTCCCCAGGGTCCCCTGGGGACCCTGCCCATTCATCCAGAGCACATGTCTCTGCCCCTTTCTTAACTGGTTCTCGGGCTTTCTCCTGCACACGCTGCGTCTTCCAGTTGGTTGCTGGCTCCAGGCAGCCAGTGTAGACTTCTTGCCTCCCCCCGCCCAGGGCCGTGGACTAGAACTATTGGGTATGTGTCGGGGGACTGTCAGCCAGAGGAACCCCCAAGCCACTCTCCCCTGTGCAAAGTCCCAAGGCGAGACACCAGAAAACCCAAACTTGCCTTCCTAGGAGGGTCCCCAGCTGACACCCGGGGATTTCTTTGCTTTGGCCCTGTCCATCTCCAGAGATGGGGCCACCCAGCCATCTCCCCCACCCCTGGCCCTGACTCTGAGTTACGCCCCCATGTCCCCTGTTCCTAACAAAGGCTTCCTCAGTAGAAAAGAGCTCGGACACACAATACTTGCCAACAAAAGCAAGCATTGTAGCCCCGGGGAAGGGGGTGGGGGCAGAGAAACAGGGCGAGGTTTTGCTTTCTGCTTGCCAAGACTGGCTCATGAGTCAGGCCACTGGGGTCCCAGCTGCAGTCTGTCCCTCTTGACTTGTCCTGCTTGTGGCAGGAAGAAGGGGGTGGAATGTAACCGAGGCCTCTGAGTTTTCTAGGGGAGTTTCTCTGGGATGGCCCCGTGGCATGGAGAAAATGAGCAATCGTTATGCCGTGACTCTTCCCTTGGGTCCCACAGGGTCCCCACTCTGCAGCTTGGGAAACTGAGACCCTGAGAAGTGAAGGCATTTTATCCTGAGATCATTTAGTGGGTCTGCAGAGCGCCAGAGCCAAGGGGCGCCAGCCTGGGCACCTCTCAGCCCCTTCTGGAAGCTCCTGGACACACACACACACACACCCTCTCACATTCTTGCTCCCACCAGCCCTCACACACAAAATGCCTCCTGGCACTTGACTTCGTGGATCTCAAAGGACCAGGAAGAGGAGAAAACGGAACTCTATTCTTCCCAAACGTAATACAGATCGGTGTGGTGGTACCATTTCCAAATAACTGGGTGCTCTGGTGCTGCTTGGAATATTATATACTTCAGCTCTCCGAACCTGCTTCTTAAATACACGGGTCCTCCAAAATCTTGGCATCATTTCCAAGATTATTTCACAGTTATTTCAAAAAAAGAAAAATATCCTTTCTCCAATTCCCACCTCTGGATTGCATGAAATACAGCTTATTTGCAAACTGTTAGGAACACATTTACGGAGTAAAGCAAGAGCATGGATTTCCTGTTGGGCTGTCTGACTTAACAGCTGAACTGGTCCCAACACCATTGCAAGACCGGTACTCACTCTTATCACTCAAACTTTTGGTTCTTTCCACCTTGGGTTGTGGCACATGCTACTGGTGTCAGCAATGGAAGTGGAAGGTAGTTATCATTTATTGAGCACCTGTTATGTGCCATAGTTAATATCTATTTCACAGATGAGAAAACCGAGGCTCAGAGCTAGGATTTCAATTAGGGCTGTCTGTGAGGCCGGGGCTCTCTCCTTACCTTCCTCATCCCTGCCAGTGACAAGGACAAAGGCCAGCCGGTGCACCCTGGGGCCCAGGGAGCGGCAGTTTGGAAAATGGGCAGATCCAAGTGGTTTATGGTTAGTGGGTCACTAGAACCATTATGAAAGAAAGAGAGAGATGTTCTTTATGGGGAGGCTCACCCCCAGACCCATCCCCAACGCGGTCGACACCCCTTTGGCCCCAGGATTCTGGAACAGAAATGGGCGGCCAAGAAATGGGGAGGAGTGGCAGTGGAAAGCGGATACGGGCCACCACTCCAGGGAGCCCAGGCGTCTGAGGGGACAGTCGGCCCAGGGAGGTAGCAGCCCCTGCTCGCCGGCTCCGCGTGGCACTTCCGATCCCGGCCGCCGCACCCCCCAGCCCGCGCCCCGCCCCCGGGCCCGCTGCGCCCCCTGCTCCGACCCGCGCCCGGCCCCGCCCCGCCCCGCCCGGTGTGCCCACCCCCGGCCCGCCCCGCCGCCCCCTCGCCCGGCTCCCGCCGCGTCCCGGGCGACACCGCGCGGGCGGACAGACCGGCCGGCAGTTGGCACGCGGGGCGCCGGCGCGTCAGCGGCTCGGCTCTCCCGCCGGCAGCCCCGGGCGCTCGGAGCCAGCGGTCCAGGCGGCGGCGCCAAGCGGGGCACCGGGAGCCGGCGGGAGGAGGCGGCGGAGAGGGGAGGCGGCGGCGGAGGAGGAGGCGGGTGGGGGGCGCCGGCCGGCGCTCGGACAGCCGGGGGCGCGCCCCAGCCTTGCGCGCAGCCTGGGACCTGGGGCTGGGGGCCCTCCCGGCCGCGTCCCCGCGGCCACATGGCTCCACTCCGCGCGCTGCTGTCCTGCCTGCTGCCCTTGCACTGCGCGCTGTGCGCCACCGCGGGCAGTCGGACCCCAGGTGCGTGCGGGTTGGGCGCGCGGGGGCCGTGGGGTCCTGGGTGCACGCGGTCAGGGTGGCCGGAGGGTGCCCGAGCCATCGAGGCAGCGTTGGAGCGGGTGGGAGGCAGTGTGCACACTCAGGGCTGACCTGCTCTCTTTTCTTCCCCATGTGCCACTGGCGCTGTCCCGGGGTTCCCTCCTGTTCTGGCACTAGAAGTAGAGAGAGACCCCAGGAGAGGACTTGGGAACATTGAGTCTCTTCTTAGGAGCAGTGTATATGTCACTTCGTTTCTCCCCGTCTCTCTCTCTCTCCCCTTCCACCCTCCCTCTCTCCCAGTATCTGTCTCTCTGTCCTGTGTGTCTCCTTCAGTGTCTTCTCTGTCACCAGCTTGTGTGGGGGGGTGAGTGTGCGTGTGCGTGTGTCCGTCACACACACAGACTCAGGCTAACAGGTGATTGCCTCCCACCACACCCTGCTCAGAAGCACACGCACATCCTTGGACCCCCCAGCATGGCATTCTCAAGGGCTGCAGACATCCTCTCCGTCAAGACCAGATATACTCCCTCCACACCTTGCATGGGGTGCCATCCTAGTGCTCTGAGCATGGGGAGGAAGTCCTGGTCGTTTCCACACAGGGTGGCTGCTTGTCTGTGAGCCCTGCTCCTGTGCCCCAGTGGGACCCCTCTTGCAGCAGTCTTGGGGGTCCTCTGCTATAATAATCAAACTAGAGGAGAGTGATCACCCTCCGTCCACAACTGCCCTGGGCATGGGGGATTTGGGGGAAGCATCATTGTCTATGTTTTATCAGTACCGGGGACTGGGGAGGCGAGTGGTAGAGCTGTGTGGAAATGAAAATTCCTCCCGCTCGCGGGCTCGGGGAGAGCTGCGTGAGGATGGGCTTGCTGGCATATGGCCTGGAGCATGGGCCATGACCTCACACTTAATGCAGCCCAAGTGAGCAGGTCACCCCCTGTGTCTCCTTTTATTTTTGAAGATCTATATTTATCCAGCTTGGGGCTGGGCCATGCAGAAATCTCAGCAGCCACCGCGGCTGCTTAAAAAAGTTTCCTTTCTAACCTCGGAAAAATATAGAACTGTGTAGTCCCTCCCTCCCGTCTCCAGCCCCACCTTCTCCTTGACACGTGCCACGATCCCCTGGGTTTCTAGGTGTGTTTGTTTTGCCAGCTGCATTCTTGGGAGCTTGGGGAGAAGGGCTCTACCCCAGCCTGGGCTGGTGACTTCAGAACATTGGGGAAGCTGGGGCAGATGGGGCCGCTCCTCTCCTTGCCCTGGGGGCTTTCGGGGAATTTCAGCCCTTTCCTAGGCAGTGCCCAAGGTTGGAAGGCTTGTTGCTAGAGTGACGGGACTGTTTGGCATCATTTGTTTTCTTCTGCTAAGTTTAAAAAGGATCCAGGTGTTACAGGAACAATTTATGTCTGCAAAGTACCTGAACACCGTTCATCCAAGTGTAGAAATCCAGGAGCTCAGGAAGCGGTGGAGGGAAAATGGATGAACTCGGGCTAAGGGTCCATCCAAGGTGACACTTAGGACTGCAGGTCCCTCCCTGCCCCCATGGGATTCCCGACTTCCTCTTACCTCTGTGCGCAGGCATCGAAGTGACTCTTTCTTTACCTCCAACAGAGCCGCGCCTCTCTGGAAAGCTCGGTGGCTATGGTGTGACGGTGCCCTGCAGCACGGATTTTCGGGGACGCTTCCTCTCCCATGTGGTGTCCGGCCCAGCGGCAGCCTCCGCAGGGAGTGTGGTAGTGGACGTGCCACCCTCACCACCGTCCCACTCCGGTCACCCTCGGACGGCTCGCAGCCCCCTGCGCCCGGAAGGAGGGACCCTGCGGCCGGGCGGGACGGGGCGCCACGCCCTCTACTTCAACGTTACTGTTTTTGGGAAGGAACTGCACTTGCGCCTGCGGCCCAACCGGCGGCTGGTGGTGCCAGGAGCCTCAGTGGAGTGGCAGGAGGATTTCCGGGAGCTGTCCCGGCAGCCCTTGCAGCAGGAGTGTGTGTACACTGGAGGTGTCACTGGAATGCCTGGGGCAGCTGTTGCCATCAGCAACTGTGATGGATTGGTAAGGCACGAGCTCTCCTTAAGCTGCCCCTCCCCGCACGTGGCTTTCTCTCTGGCTCCCCTGTGTTAGGGGTTCCTGTGGACAAGTGGTTGGTGCAGCCCGGGCCAAGTCGGGGGCTGTGCTGCCTTCTCGGGAGCGCGCCGCGCGCCCCTGCTGGCTGCCAGGTCCACGCTCTGCCTGGTGTGAAGGGGCCGAGTTGGGAGGGTGCCTTTATCTTGTTCACCCCCTCACCATCTGTGGACCCACCTGGACCACGAGCTACCTGGCTGGGATGTCTGCGTCCAGGCGAACTCGGGGGTGAGGAGAGCAGGCTCTGGGGTCTGACTTGGAGGGTTTAAATTGTGGCTGTGCCCTAGCCGGGAGGGTCTGGATAAGTTAACCTCTCCATGGTTCTTTCCCTTATGTGTGAAATGGGGATTTATTCGTTTTGCACGTATTTACTGTTCTAGTGGGAGAGGGGCTGTGGCAGCGCCTGAGGCAGACGTGGTCCCTGCCCTCATGGAGTTGACACGCTGCTGGTAGTCATGTGACCCGCCTTGCCGGGCAGCATGTTAGGTGTCGGCGCCCGCCTGGTGCACGGTGGAGGCTCAGCCAGGTAGCCACTGCTGTTGTTTTGGCTGTCGGTATGTTACGTCCTTCCTCTTCCACCTGTCTCTCCTCCCAAAGCCAGCCTGCCCCTTGCTGGCGGCTCTGCGTGGTCCCTTTCTTAGGACCCTTTCCCTGCTCCCAGATGCTCCCAGATGCCAGCTAGTTGGCTCCATACTGCAAACTGGAAAGCCGTGGTGGGCTCCCTCTTTCCCAATCCCACCTGGGCTGGCTCCCGTTCCCTCGCTGCTCCGCCTTAGGGGGCACTGGCATGACATCCTCAGGGCCCTGCTTGGTGGCTCTTTCATGTTCCCTTCTTTGCCAGTGACGTCAGGTGTGAGCTGACATGTCCCAAGAGTGGACCCACTCGCCTCTCTGCCCTTGAGCTTTGAGACGGAGCAGGTCAGATGGGGCGGGGGCTCTTCCTCCCTGGCAGGGCTGGGGGTGTTCCTCACCATCTTCCCACCCTGCCAATATCATGGCTGCCTTTGTCCCGGCCCATGACCCTCAACCATTTATTCGTTACCACCCCCTTAATGTTTCAGGCATTTCCCCCTAATTGTTATTCCTTCCACCTCCATGAAATGTTATTATTATTATTTTTTGGAGGTGGAATCATGCCACGTTGCATAGGCCGAGTGCAGTGGCTGTTTACAGGCACCATCATAACTCACTGTAGCCTCAGACTCCTGGGCTCAAGCGATCCTCCTGCCTCAGCCTCCCAAGTAGCTGGGACTACAGGCGTGGACCATTGCACGAGCTTTCCCCATGAAATTAAAATAGCACAAATATACTGAATATCTGTTTATATGCTGCATGCACATTCATGCTTTATATACAAAAAGTTGATGTTTTTTGCCTTCGCTAGAATCGATTTCCACCCCATTGGAGGTGATAGGGCCCCCATTGAGAGGTATGATCTACGCAGCGGTTGGTTCTCAAAGTTGAGTGTGGGCTAGAATCACCAGAGCACCTGTCAGAGGTGTAGAATTTGACTTTTAAGGGAGGGACTGAGGATCTATATCTTTCCCAAACTTTCTAGGTGATCTGACAGGAGGGTTCCTCAGAGCAGAGCTTGAGAAACCCAGGTCGTAAGATCAGCCGGAAAAGCCCAAGACCTTGTCTGGATTCTAGGGTGAGCCTCCGCTGCTGGCTGTGCACTTCTGTGCCACAGGAGGCCGTGGTCGGCCCCCTGGCTAGAGCTGTGCTGTGGCCACAAGTTTTGGTTGAAAATCCCAAGTGATATATGGAATTATCCGCAGTGCCCATGCAGACGGGGAGACAGGAAGTGCTGGTGCAAACCAACAGCCTGGTGGAGTTACGTGTTGAATTCCTTCTACAGTCGTCCAGGTAGACTGTAAGCACTTCAGTGACAGGGCTGGTGTCCCTGCTTCTCCGCCTGCACACTTGGAACGAGGCGCAGAGGAGATGCTCAATCAGTGCATGCTGGGGACCTAAACTAAGGCGTGCATGGTGATCGTCGCCATTGACAAGGCACTGTCCACCCCGTTTGTACCCTGAAAACCCCCCTTGTCTTTGAAGCTGCCCGCAGCCCGCTGACAAGTGGAGACTGCCGGATCAGGGCCATAAAGGACCGGGCCCAGCGCCGCAGGAAGCATGGTCACGTGGCTGCACAGTGTGGTGACAGCGAGCCCTGCTCTGGTGGTCGGGGCTGGCGCACGGTGGGGGCAGGGCTGTTCGGTGGGCCTGGCCCCGGGCCTTCCTCAGATGGTACTGCCGACTTTCGGTGGGCTCTGAGTAAATGTTCTCATGAGCTGTGTGACCTTGGACAGGTCGCTCCCATCTCTGGGCTTTATTCTTCTCATCCGTCCAAAGAGGGGCTGCACTCGACACTCCCTGGCAGACGAGAATCGATGCTGTGGGACATTTGCCAAAGCCGGCTCAGGTCTCAGGTCCCAGAGGCCGTCCACGGTGAGCTTCGGGAGGCTCGTTCTGCAGCTGGCACAGAACGGTGGCTCCAGGACCTGGCTTGCCCGGGTTCCCCTGTCCTTGGTGAGGGCAGGAACGGATCTCGCTGGGCTGAGCCTTGGGCTGGGCCACTGCTTACCACAAGGCCACTGCTCGTGTCCCGGCCGTCCCCAGAGGCCAGACCTGCAGTCTGGCACCTGGAAGTCCCTCCAGGCCCCAGGGGTGATGCTGTCTGACTGCCTGTCCCCTGGGGCTGCCAGCACAGAGGTCACCCCAGGCCAGGACTTCCTCACTTCCGGCCCCCTCCAGTAAACTGTCCCGTGTCCTAGGACGGCAAGGGACTGTGCCACAGTGACCCAGCTGAGCTCACCTTTGGACTCGAAGGCCACAGTGAAGCATTGCTGACGATAAGATTTAACTCTGCATCTTCACGTGGTCTGTGGATTTTAACCCTGTCTTTTCTAACATCTCAAATGACAAAGCCATTCATTTCAAAATATACGTACTGAGTGCTGGCCAGGGACAAGGTCCACAGGGAGATCCTAAGAAAATGAAAGTGACGCAGATAATGACAGCAGCTTTCACGAGCCCTTCCCACACGGCCCAGGCACAGCATGCCTGCTGCCATGTACATGCGTTAACTTCATCCATTTCGTAGCTGAGGAAACTGAGTCATAGGGAGGCGATGTGGAGGCAATGCAGACAGCTTCTGTTAGCACAGGACTTTACAGTTTACACAGCCCTCATGCCCCCTTCAATCTAATGCGGTGTGTGTGCAGAGACTGTTATTGCCCCTGCTTTGCAGGTCAGGTTCCTGTCCCCAAGGACCTTGGGTGCCAGGCAGCAGCAAGCACCACTAGTAGATTTAACATTCACTTGTTGGTTTTCCAGAACACAGCGGGGATGGGTAATCGGTAAATGGGAGTGATTATTCTCTTCGATGTCAGAGAAGGTGACGTTTGAACTGGGCCTTGAAGGATGAGTAGAAGTTTGCAGGGTCCAGAGCGGGGGAGGGTGTTTGGGGCAGAGGGAAGAGCTCGGGCGAGCTGGCCATGGTCGGACAGAGGAGGGAGCGCCATGCCAGCTGGGTGACTGGCTTCTGGGGCCGGGATCCTAGGAGACACCTGGGGCAGGGGGCCTTGATCTGACCTTGGAGGAAGGGCAGGATGGAAGAGGGGGTGAGGGGACTCGATGGGGCTGCCTGATCTCTGCAAGAGGCTGGACTGGGAGTCGAGAGGCATGGCGGTGTGACTCCGAGCAAGTTGCCCTCCTTCTCTGGGCCCCAGTGACCTCCTGGATGCACGGCGGAAGCTGGAGTGGGTAAACTTGGGCCCCTTCCAGCTCTGGCATGGGTGCTTTGTGGCACGGGGCAGGCCTAGCTGGAGGAGTTTGGAGCCAGGCCCCCGTAAGCCTGTCATTGACTGTTCTCTCCCTGGCAGGGACAGGGCCAGCTCTGGGCCAGGCCTGGGCTGGGCTGCAGGTTCAGAGAAGAACAAGACCAGTCCCTGAGCCTGGTCCTCACAGCCAAACCAACCTTCCATTTGTAAGACGGTCTGAAGAAAACCGTCTTACAGACGTTTGGACAGAGACTCGTAGCCAGCTGGCACCTCTGCTGCCCTGGTGAGAAGTTTGGTATCTGGCCTCGATCCTCATTTCCAACTCCTGCTGGCCATGGAGTCACTGTCCCGGGGGTACCGGGGGCAAACACCGGGCAGGATCTGAGCACTGTGGTTAATTCACGCCGAACGCTGGGGTTGGACACTGTCTTGCTTCCCGCCCTCGCTTCTGGAGGGCCTCGTGTGTGTCATAGCCAGGGGAGGAGGACAGAGAGATCTAGGAATGAATACGCAGGGCCCTTGCCCTGGAGGAGTTTGAAGACTAATGGACCAGACATAAAAGCAGACTAATTATAATCCTATGAGAGGCAGCAGCAGAAGGACCCATTTCTTTTGGTTTGAGCATCTAGGAAGGCTCCCTGGAAGAGGTGGCATGGGCTCAAGACTGTTCAAACATTATAAACATAGAAAATAACCCCAGGCCCCTGGCCAGCAGGAGAATGACTTGGCCAGCCAGCCTTGAGGCTGTTTGGGGGCAGAAAGTAAGGGATGTGGAGAGGCCTAATCCTACCTGCACAGAGTCTCCTCTGGGGAGGGGGCAGCTAGCCTGGGATGCTGTCGGGCCCCAGGGTCCCAGGCTGGGAATGTGTCCAGGTGTCAGCAGTGACCTGATAGGCTGCTTTTCAGAGCTACTAATTCTGTGCATCTGGGAGGAATGTGGGGCCTGGGGTGAGGGACAGTTTTTCGTGGGTACTGAAGAGACTATGGGGTGCAGAGATTTGGTCAGCAGAGTGGAGTTCCTGCTCCTCAATAGGGCCTTGTGCTCACTGTGTCCATCTAGAACCTAGAGCACCAGCCTCCTGAAGGATTGTCCGCCCCCCCCGCGCCCCCCCCCCCCCCCCCCCCCCCCCCCCCCCCCCCCCCGCCTCTGCCTCCTCTGGCCTCGATGCCCCAGATTGGGGTGGTGGGCACGGGGGGGTCAATGCCCTGCACTAGGGTGACAGTACCCTGCACTGGGGTGATGGTGCCCTGCACCAGGGTGACAGTGACCTGCACTGGGGTGACAGGGCTTGCCTCCACCATGTTTCCCCCTCTGCCTCCAGTGCCTCTGTGAGTCAGGCCTGGCGCGGAAGCGGCCACACGTGTAAGATTTGTCACCATCTGGTTCCGTTTTCCACCCTCTGCAGATCCTGCATTTTTGATGGGTTGTGTGAGTAGACCTTGGCAGGCCATGTCGTCGGGAGGGGGCAGGGGAGGCTGAATGTGGCCGGCTGGCCGCCTACCACCGAACAAGACACCGGGGCTTCGGCTTCGAGCACCACCCTTTTGTCTTTAAAATGGGACCGCTGCAGGGGTGGGGCTGGGGGAACTGGGGCTGAAGGGCGAGGGTTTGTTTCTTTACACGGTGATGAAAATGCTCTCCCGCTGTGGCGGTGGTGGCTGCACAGCTCTGTGAATACGCTAAGAACCAAAAATTCTATCTCAATAAAGCTGTTTACAAAAAGTGCCTGGCCCACGGAGAGGCCCTCTCGTGGCGGCGTCGGCAGTTATGAGCAGGCAGTCTCGGCGGCGGAAGGCACGGGCTCTGCTCTGCCTGGCACAGACTCGCTGTGTGACCTGGAGCGAGTGCCTAGGTCTCTCTGTGCACAGACTCCTCGTTTGCCAGGAGGGGAGAAGAGCACGCTCTAGGTCTGTAGGGTTGGTCAGAGGATTAAGTGAGATAGGATAGTGTCTGGTTCATCCTGGGGCCTTTGGAGAGTATTTCAGTGATTATTAATAGTAATGATGGCTACTTTTTAACAGTCGTTATTAATAATGATAAATATTATAAATATCGTAGAGTCCCTTTTATTGCAGTGACATGTAGATCATCAGCATTATGTGACGCCAGTGTGAGGCCACCTCTGGTCCCTGGGTTGGCCAAGCCCCGTTATCCTCTGCTGAGGCAGCTTTGTCTGCAGAGTGGGCCGAGTGGTGCTTGCTCAGTGCAAGTGTGAGTGTTCTTTGGTCTGTGATCACCCCAGGCACCTCTGGGACAGGGGAGTGCTGTGGGCCCGTGCCCAGGTCCTAGGGATACAAGAATTAAACTCCACCCCTGTCCCTGTGCTCTAGAAGCCCACAGTCTAAAGAGAAGGCTGACACACACAACAGGCAGTACAAAACGACAACAGACCACACTGAATCGCAGGGGTCTGTTGGCGTGTGGGGAGCATAATCCACTCTGTGGGTGGCCTAGTGGTGAGTGCTGAGAAAGACAGGTGCTCAGGGAAGGCTTCCCAGGAGAGGGGACATTTGGGCTGGGTTTTAAAGGATCAATAGGAGTTTTTGAAGCCACAGAGTAGTAATTGTAGGCATTCTGCAGGGAAGGAAATCCTGGGTCTCCGCAGGATTGGGGAAATGGTGATTCATCCCAGGTCTCCACAGGAGAGGGGGGATGGCAAAGTGTAATTGGAAAACGTCCGCCTCCGCCATGAGCTTGGACTTGCCCCCGGGGCCACGGGAGCCATCGCAGGTTTGTAAGCAGGAGTCACATTAGTATCTGGGAAAGACAGTAACTCCAGCTGCGATGCTGGTGCAGGGGCAGATTTGCCTGTGGCTCATTGGTCTTCTGTGCCAAACACCTGTCCGTGCTTGGGGGGCTACTCTTTGCTGGCTGGGTGAGTGAGCCGGCTGTCCTGGCAGCCCCTTGGGAAGCCCCCTGGGGATGTGCATTGTGGAGGCCTGGGGTCTCCACTGTGACTGGGCTCCTGCCCAGACCCCAGCTGGCCTGTCTCCTTACATCTTCACCTGTGGGCCACCTGCCCAGACACATCGGTGCCGAGAGACCCTGGGAGGGGCAGGGCGACTGCTAGAGCCCTGTGCCTGGCCCCACGTTGGTGCAGGCCTAGCTGGTCTGCCTCTCTAGCCTCACTGGCGGCTCTGGCTGTGCAGACTGCTGTCCTCCTGCCTCAGACGGTGCATGAACCACACACGGCAGGGCTGTTAGCTGGAGGCCTGGGTTGCCAGTGAGGCAGTATGAGCTGGGGACCAGAGCGACCCTGGAATTAGATCTCTAGTGCTAAAATCTCGGCTCTGCCTTTTACATGCTGTGATCCTGGGCAACTCTCTAACCCGTCTGTGCCTCAGTTTCCTCATCTGTACAGTAGAGATCACACTAGAGATCATGTCCCAGGGGTGCCATGTGTGTAAAGGGCTTACTTGGCACAGTAGCCAGTACACTTCGGGGTTTGCTATGAAATGGTGTTGATTTCTTCGCTGGTGAGTCTGCTGGGACTGAGGGAAGGGTGGCAGGAGAGAAGAGGGAGTCAAGGGCACCCCCCCCTGTCTAAGTGCCACCCCAGAGGGGACTCTGGGCCTTCAGCGGGGCCCTGGCCTGTGGGTTCCCAGGCTGCAGCTTGCTCCTTGCCCCAGTCGGCATGCTGGCCTCAGCGCTCCCACTGGGAGTGTCTGAAGGCCAGGTCTGAGTGCAGTCGCCTGTGTGTCCCTACGACCCTGGCACGGGGGACTGCTGGGAGGACCGCCTAGGTGCTCTGGCTTAAATTCCGGTTTACGTCTCCTCACCCCAGTGAGATGAGGGCTCAGCACATCCGTCATCCTCTCTGTGGCCACGTGTCCATCCGCTCCTAGGCCCGAGGCGACAGTGGAGGCACGCGCCGCCATTTGCCCACTGGAAGGCCCACAGCTGTCCCCGAGCCTCGAATCCTCCTGTGTGTGCTCCGCGCAGCCACTCCTCAGGGGCCCAGTGGGGAGGAAACTCGTTTGTCCCCTGCCCTGGGCACTCCCTTCACCTGCGCGTCTCTGTCTCCAGGGCGCACACCCTCCCCAGAGTGCCAGGTGGTTTGTCACGTTTGCCATTCAGGTCACCCAGTTCCCTGGGAAACACTGGTCCGTTTGGGAATTTACGTTTGTAGCATGCAAACAAGAAATGGGGGCCGTGGAGTGAAAGGGAGCTTCTCGTTATGACGCTCCTGCCAGGGTGGCCGTGGGGCTTCGGCGTGGAGAGAGTCTGCTTCCTGATCACCGGGTGCCGGGGCCTGGGGCAGCACGCAGGGCAGCGGTCGGCATGGGGGTGTCTCGATGGTAGCCAGATCCCAGCAGGTGGGCGGCACAGGCTTTCCCGGGGAGGCGGGCAGTATGGGGACCAGCGCTAAAATCCCAGCTCTGCCTTTTACACGCTGTGATCGTGGGCAGCTCTCTAACCTGTCTGTGCCTCAGTTTCCTCATCTGTACAGTGGAGACCACACTAGAGATCATGTCCCAGGGGTGCCATGTGTGTAAAGGGCTTACTTGGCACAGTAGCCAGTACACTCTGGGGGTTGCTATGAAATGGTGTGGATTTCTTCGTTGGTGAGTCTGCTGGGACTGAGGGGAGGATGGCAGGAGAGAAGAGGGAGTCACTGGCACCCCCCGTCTAAGCGCCACTCCAGAGGGGACTCTAGGCCTTCAGCGGGGCCCGGGTGACTCTCAGTTATCACTGCTGTGTGACAGCCAGAAACCAAGGAACTTAAACCAGTCCTTCCTCATGGTTGTGTCGGTTGGCCGGGCGGCCCCCTCCTGCTTGCTCCCGGCTGCCCCCGTGGCTGGGTCAGCTGGAGGGTGGGCTGGGCCACAAGTTCCCGGGGGGCCTCATTCACGTGACTGTGTGGTGCTGGCTGAGGGCTGGGTGGCCTCGGCTGTCCCCTCTGTGGCCTCTCGTCCTCTAGGAGGCGGCTCTGGCTGCTCTCTCGGCACCCTCAGGGCGGCCTTCCAAGAGGGGGACGGGGAAGCTGGAAGACCTCTGAAGGCCTCGCCTTGGAAGTCGCATCATGTCACTTCTGTGCATTCTTTTGGTCAAAGCAAGCCACAAGGCCAGGTGGGGTTTTCTGAGAGCGGGAAAATGGCCTCTTCCTCTTGAGGGAGGAGAGGCAGAGTCTCGCTGCAGAGACCGTGCATGGGAACGGGAGGAACGGTCACAGCCGTCTTTGCAAACATATTTCCTTACTGATCATAGGCAAGGGACTCGACCTCTCTGAGCCCCACTTTCTGCATCTGTAAAGTGGGGTCCCTGCCTTGACCCCCACTTTATAGATGGAGTTTTGTTGGGTAGAAATCATGCACTTAAAGTGCTGCCACAGTGCCTGGAACGATAAAAGGTAGCTTTTATTATTCTTATTATTGCCAGGGTCTTGGAGTAAGTAAGGAAACTGAGGCAGGCTCCCCGGTAGGTCTGTTTCCCGGCCTCTGACGCCCATTCCAGGGCTCTTCCTCCCACTTCCCAGAGGCCCCGTCCTGTCTGGGCCACTGTCTGTCTGAGTGGAGTCCCGGGGCCTCGTCCCTGGGGCGTTTCCAGTGCTTCCTGCAGTCTAGTCTTGAAGATCTTACCTCCCTTGTCTCCTCGCGGCCGTGCCTCGCTGTCTGCCCCGGACTAATAACTTATTTATGATATGGAGTGAAAGCCAGACATCACCTCACATGACTCCTCGGAGCAGAGCCGGCCTCCCACTCCTGCGAGGGCTGGTGTTATTTTTCTTCCCCGGCATCTTCAGGCGGCGGCTGGAGGGAGGGCGGCCCCGGGGCTGCCCAGCGCGCTGGCGAGTGTGCCGGGGGCTGCGCTGGCCTCTCCGCCCGCCTGCCAGCCTCAGCGTGGCGCAGGCCCGCTGGGCAAGGAAATTCCGCGCTCCCCGGCCCTGCAGTGGAAAGTTCCCAAACCATCTGCTAGGCCCGGCACTCAATTTCCAGCACGTGGGCCTTGCCCTGCCTTCAGAGCCCCGAGCGACAGCAGCAAGGATGACATTGACACGCTGCCTCATCCTCGGCAGCACCAAGGAGCTCCCCGTCAGTGCGAGCTCGGCGTCTTCAGATGCCCCCCGTGTTAGGGAAGCCTCCTTGGAGACTCTCAGCTCAGTGTAACTCCCGAGGTTCACCCTGACCTTGGCCTGAGTTGGAGACAGCTGTCGCAGAAGAGGCTCAGGAGCTTCTAGTCTCCCCTTGGTTTCCAGCCCAGGGAGCTGAGGCTCGGGGAAGGGAAGGGCTCACCCAGGGTCGGGCAGCAGCACGTGAACGGCAGACGCCGAGGCCGGTGAGGTCCAAGCTCCCTGACTCCCCGTCCTTGTTCCCCACGATGCCAGGCGGCCTATCTTGAGTCAGCAGGAAAGACCAAGTCTATGTGAACAGAGGCTCAAGGCCAAGGTGAATAAATATTCACAGCGACTTAATGTACTTTTACTTGTATGAAACTTTCTGTGATAGAGACAGTATATCTAGCCCTTTATATGAACAACTGGGTCTTGACCTTTCCTTCAGTGTTGGAAGTAGGGATTATATGATCTGAAACTGCTGTAGAAAACTTGTGGTGCAGGGTGCAATATGCTTTTTCATTAAAGCTCTTCAATCCAAAAAATAAAAACCAAAATAGGTCGTAAACTGTGATGTTCATTGATACAGTAGCCATGGCAACAACTTCAGAGTGATGAATGCTAAAAGCGATGGGTCCAAAAGTGGCCCTCAGTGGGGCTGGGGGCGCCCTGGGAACCCTTGGGCATGAGAGGGCACGGAGTGGAGGTGTTTATGGGGTGCCCGCTGAGAGGGGCAGGGCTGCCTGACTTCTGCATGTCATTGTCTTCCCTGAAACTTGGAGGCCAACTAAGAAAAACAGATGGAAATGGCTCAGTTAGTGGGATTTGAAGCTCCAACGAACCTTCTGGGCTTTCTCAGCTGCAGGTCACCCCTGCCGCTGTTTCATGCATTTTCAGAATATTGGGGAGGGAGTGGGCTGCTGTTACATTCACATTACTTGTCATGGAGCATTAAAAAAACCCCGCAGTCTGATTTTCTTCTGCTTTGGGGAACACGCTGGTGGAGCACTAGAACAGACCCTTCTTAGAGAAGTGTCTGAAGGTGAGATTGGCTGCCAGGACCCGGCTGGTCTGAATACAGACCTTGTTCCCAACGGGTTGCTGAAGGCCTTTGTCAGCCTTTGCTTTTAATTGCATATTTACACCTTCGATCTGTCCTGAAAAAGCCCCACCCCCAGCAGAGGGTCCCTTCCGCCCCTTAAGGCCGGCAGGAGCCCATGCTCTGAATTTGCTCCCGCAGCCCACCAGCTGCTGGCCTGGGTGCACTGGGCGTTTGATACTTTGTCACCTCATGATCCATAGTGCCTGGGTAGGGAGACTCTGGGTAAAATATACCATCCCCTAATCCTTGGCCACCAATGTGGGGAAGCAGACCTCACCTGAGGGCGGTTGACCCGAGGGAGTTTGCGTGAAGGCCTGACCCACAGGGCGCTTGTTTAAGACGGTTTCCTTCCAAAGTCAGTTCTTGTCCTCCCCGAAGCTGACGTCTAGAAGAGAGACAGACAGAGATACCCGGATGGGGATATAGCATCCCTCAAGAGCCAGGGGGCACAGGGGAGGGAGCAGTGGTGGGTGACATCTGCGGGGAAGGGCCTTCCTGGCAGAGCTCATGGTGGGGGCCCGTGTGAACTCCTGTGGTTCCAGGCACGGAACAGGCCGGCCCCGTGTGGTCCTGGCGTGGGAGTTTTGCTGCTAGTAATTCTGAAAGGGAAACAAAGCGGGTGTAAGAAGAACGGCAAGCGCTGGGGTGGTGTGAGCCACCGCCTGTCTCTCTGGGACGGTGGTCGGCGCCTCCCTCACTGCTCTCCCTTGCCAGCTGCAGTCCATCCGCCCACGGCAGCCAGAGCGTCCTGTTACAGTCTAGGTCCTCCCACGATGCGCGACAGTCCTCAGGGAGAAGCCGGCCAGGCCATCTTTCCTCCTCTTTGCCGCCTTCCCTGCAGGAACCTTCCTCCTAGGTGCTGCCAGGGCCTGCCCTCAGGCTTTCCATCTCATGTCACCTTCCCAGTGTTGGGCTCAGTGAAAACACGTACATGCACGATCTCCTGCAGGCAGGGTTGGCTTGAAACCAAGTCAGCACCACTCTGGGCTGCTGTAGGGCTCAACCAAAGGGCAGGCCTGGCTGGGACAGTGACCTGGGTGGGGGGCCCTCTCGGGCTGGCCCTCTGCTGCTGAGGGCCTGGCTGCACCTTTTCCCTGGCGTGCATCTGAGCTGGAGGGTTCAGAGCGCAGGGCCTGGACGCAGGGCGCCGCTCCTCAGCTCAGGGCCTGGCAGTCGCACGGCCTGCTGGCACTCGAGGGCTGCTTCCTGTCTGCTCGTCCCGCTGCCCGGACTTGGGGCCAAGCAGGGGGCCAGGCAGAGCTCCCGGCCCGAGCTTGGTGGGCTGTGGTGGTGACGGGGGGAAGGGGGGAAGCGAGGGGGTGTCGGGAAGCCTCAGAGACACGTGGCTCCTGGGCACTGGGTAATGGAAACTTGGGGTGGCTGCCGGCCTGGCAAGGTCTACCCTGGCTCCAGCTGCGCTGGGCGGGGTGGGGTAGGGGAGGGGGTTTGCAGCAGAAGGTGTGTATTTGAGCACCTGCAGGTGACAGCCCTGCCCCGCCTCTGGGGGGTGAGGTGGGCGTAGAAATAAAAAGTGACCACCTCTCCTTTAAAAACATTTACCAAACTTTTGAGAACCTGGATGACTGTTCTCCAAGGTGCTAGAGGACAGATCCAGTTGTCGCCTTCGTATCAACGTCAGCACAGAGGGACTGCGAATGACTGTCCTTACTCTCTGCACTGAGGACTCCCCAGCTTGCCCGCGGCCGCTCAGCAGATCACAGCCGCCCCAGAGGAGTCACACCTTGCGGGAGGAGGTGGCACAGCTCACATGTGGGCTAAATGGCCCTGGGTCCCAGTGTAAGGGGTGTGGAGCAACCCAGCCGGCCTGGACTCCCTACCCTGCCCCCCGTTCAGGGCACCTGCATGTTGCCCACTCCTTTTCTCTCTTTCTTGCCCATTCCCTGCATTATGACGAACCCCCATGCTGCTACTGCTCAATTTGTGAAACACGGGTGAGGACTTAAACATTCCTTTTGGTGCCATTCGCCTGTTTGGAAGCCTCCAGGGTTGGGCTGAGTGTTTCTCAGCCCCAGCCGCACACCAGACCTACCAGTGTGCCCCCGGTGGCTCTTGAGGGGCACCATATCCCCGTCCAGGTATCTCTGTCTGTCCCTCTTCTAGACGTCAGCTTCGGGGAGGACAAGAACTGACTTTGAAAGGAAACCATCTTAAACAAGCGCCCTGTGGGTGAGGCCTTCACGCAAACTCCCTCGGGTCAACTGCCCTCAGGTGAGGTCTGCTTCCCCACATTTGTGGCCAGGGATTAGGGGATGGTATATTTTACCCAGAGTCTCCCTACCCAGGCACTATGGATCATGAGGTGACAAAGTATCAAATGCCCAGTGCACATCCTGACCCAGGGGAGAACATCCTGACCCCTGAGCCCCACCCACCGAGATTGGGGCGTGGCCTGGGCAGTAGTAGTTTTGCAGGTACCCCAGGCGATTTTAACGAGTGCGCAGGGGCAGGGACCGCTGCCGTCCCACCCTGGAGAGTCTACTGTGTTTGACAGAGAGGCTGGGGTTAGGTCATTGGGGGCCAGGAGAGTCATGTGGAGGAGGGAAGAAAAGGAGCTCACCGCCCTACTGTGGGCCAGGCCCCAGGAGGGCCGTTTTCCCATGCTTTATTTCATTCCATCTGCCCAGTAACTGGTTTCAAATGTGGAAACTGAGGCTTGGAGAGGGCCTGTGCCGTGCAGCTGGGCAGGGCCCTGGCTGGGATGGAACCCCCAGTGCTCACCCCCCAGTGCCACCCCTGCGCCTCCTGGCAGGAAAGTGGGATGGCAGGGAAGGCGGGTTACATGGTGTTTCTTTTTAAAAAATACTTTGTCTACCATTTGACCCAGCAATAGCATTGTTGGGCATCTACCCCAAAAAACATAAGTCTCTCTATTATAAGGAGATCTGCACCCGAATGTTTATGGCAGCACAGTTCACTATTGCAAGGGCATGGGAACCACCCAAGTGGCCGTCAATTCATAACTAAAATGTGGTATATGCTCACAATGGAATATTACTCAATCCTAAGAAACGACAGTGAGCTAGCACCGTTTATGCTATCCTGGATTAATCTTAAGCCTGTAATACAAAGCAAGACAACACAAGATCTGGAAAGTGGGTTACACATCTACTCGCCACCAAATTGGTACTGACTAAAACTATGGTGCTCAAAAAACGGTAGTGTTCAACAGGGGTTTTGAGGGGGAGACCCATATCTTAAGGAAGTGTCGAGCATTGTTTGGGGGGGGAAGGGATTACCTCCATCCCTTTTTAGGGAGAGGTAAAGATATACATTGTAACCAAAATGTCTGAAAAAAAAATCTGTAATCAGGAAGTGGGCAGGTGGAAGGGGGGAGGTGGGGAAGGGTATGTACTTACATGGTGGGTGCAGTGTGTACCACCTGGAGACTGGACACACTAGAAGCTCTGGCATAGCGGGGTGGGGGAGGGGGACAGGGGCAAGATATGTAACCCTAACAATATTTGTACCCCCATAATATGAAGTAATAAAAAAAAATACTTTGTCTTAGGGCATGGGAGTTATGTGATTATTACCTGCTCATTATAGTAGGCAGACATTCTGTGCAGAATCGCTCGCCTTTTGAGATAAGGAAATCATAGAAAAGTTAGGAAATACCTAAAAGTGTAATTGCCTACCATTTTGCCACCCAGAGACAGCTCCCTAACGGCTGGGTACACTTCTTCCCTACCTTTCGTCTGCACGTGTTCTTTCTCACCTTTAAAATCGCCCTCTACCAGTCTCTTATTTTGGGTGAGGACTTTTCCCTGTAGGATGCTCAACCGCTGGGATTTTTTTCCCCTCAGGGATTCTTTCTTATAGGTGGGGGATATGGGCAGGTCAGAGCCAGGCCAGAGTGGAGCCAGGGGTGACAGACGGACCTTCCTGTGGTTCTAGAATGTTGCTCCCAGCCGTAAGTCTGCCCCCGCAGGCCCCGTTCCCCAGCCATTGGAGCTCCCAGGCACACCGTGAGTGACAATAAGGAGATGATGGCAGCGCACGCAAACACTTGCACAGCCCTCGCTGCATGGAGGGGACCATTCTAGGTGCCTTGTGTCTGTGACTTTCTTGGAGCAGCCCTACTAGGTGGGTGTTACAGTCCTGAGGCACAGGGATGTCAGGTTACTTGCCCAAGATTACGTGATTTGAGAGTCGCAGAGCCAGGATTTGAACCCAGGGACTCTCTGGCTCCACGGTCTCTGCATGTACCCACCACACCCAGCATAGTGCTTCTCCCCTGAGAAGGATTCTTGCTGCAGATGGGCCAGGCCCAGCCAGACCTCAGTAGACTTTCACCCAGCACCTCCCAGGGTGGGAGGGCCTGCAGAGGTCATGACCTTGGGAACTGAGGCCCAGTGGTCCTCCCAGATAACTACCTCCAGCTGGTGGAGGCCTTCTGCTTCCTGGTGTTTCTTTGAGCCTTTGGCCTGCTCTGGGAGGTCTAGGGCTGCCGGTATGGGGTGTGGCATGGCGGGCCAGTCGAGGACAAGCCCGGAAGGCTTCGGCTCCATCCTCCAGGGGCTCCTTCTTCCTGCCTGTCCCCAAGGCTGCTGCTCAGTCAGAATCAGCTTTCAGACTTTCTTTGGCTAGGGCTGAGGACTTGGCAGCCCCAGCCTCCAGCAGAGCTCCCGTGGCTTGGGGCTTCCACATCAGGTTTGAATTATGTGAGATCTCAGTGTCGGCGGGCTTTCATCCCAGCCACACTGACTCCCGCCTCCATGGCAGCGGGCAGCCTGCATGCTGCATGCGTGTCGTCTCTGTGCATGAGTGTCTGCTGGAGCATGTCTTGTCTCAGTGTGTGTCATCTCCATGCATGTCCCTCACTGCCCTGCATGCATGTTGCCTTTTTTTTTAACAGCTTTGTTGATATATAATTTACATACCATGCAATCTACCCATTTAAAGTGTACAACTCAGTGGTTTTTTAAAATTATATTCATAGATATGTATGATCATCACCATGGTCAATTTTAGAACATTTTCATCACCTCAAAAAGAGACCCTATGCCTTTTAGCTATCACCCCCTAATCCAACATTACCCCAGCCCTTGGCAACCAGGAATCTACTCTCTGTGTCTGTGGATTTGCCTCTTCCAGACATTTCATGTGAGTGGAATCATATATGATCTTTGTGTCTGGCTTCTGTGACTTGGCATCATGTTTAAAGGTTCATCCATCTTGTAGCATGTGCCAGTGTGTCATTCCTTCTTATGGCCAAATAATATCCATTGTACAGTTACACATTTTCTCTTTACCCATTCAGCCATTGGTGACCATTTGGCTTGTTTCCGTCTTTTGACTACTATGAGTCGTGCTGTGAACATTCGAGTACAAGTTTTCGTGTGAACATATGTTTCCTTTCTCCGGGGTGCTCACCTAGGAGTGTGATTGCTGGATCATATGGTAACTCTGTTTCATCATTTGAGGAATTGCCAGACAATCTTCAAAGTGGCTGCACCATTTACCGCTCCCCCCAGCAGCCTGTGAGGGTTCCAGCTTCTCCACATCCTCGCCAGCACTTGTTATCTGACTTCTGGATCCAAGCCATTCTGTTTCCCTGCAGTTTTGATGTGCATCTCCCTGAGGGGTAATGATGTCTAACATCTTTTCATGTGCTTATCGGCCGTTTGTGTATCTTCCTTGGAGAAATGTCTGTTTAGATCTTTTGCCTGTTTTAAAATTGGGTTGTCTTTTGATTATCTAGTTGCCAGACGTGTGTTCCTCATGCAAGCCCCTTATCAGGAGGGCAGAGGCTGGTTTCCCATGAGTTTTTGCACTGCCCCTCCCCCCGTCCCCAGCCTAGCAAGCTATCCACACTTTGTGCAGACACAAGGATGTTTTGAGGGAGGAAGGGATGTGGGTCGCCTTGAAGAGTCCTGGTAGGAGCAATGGGCCCAGGGTGTCGGGGTATGGGGGTGGGGCTGCCCCTCTTACCTACGAAGAGTCAGAGACCCATTGGAGGGAGTGTCCTTGTGGGTTACGCTGGGTGCTACTTTCAGCTAAACTGACTAACAGAACCACCAGAGCTTGGCAGACTTGAAAAGACCCGGCTCTCTGTGCCCACCCTTCTCCCTCTGCTTTTGGCTTGAGCAACTGGGAGCAGATAGTGCCATTTGCTGAGATGGGGAAGACAGTGGGGGGAGTAGGTATGAGCGTCGATGACTTTAAGGTTTGAAACCTCCAGTGGGATCCTGGTCTGTGTCATGGAGCCTGCTGGATTATCATACAAGGAATTCCAGGAGTCAGGGCTGGGGATGTCATTTGGTAGTTATCTGCAAACACGGTATTTAAAAGCCATGGAACTGGGGAAATGCCCAGGGAGAGCGTGTGGTTGGAGGAGCTGAGTGAGACGAGGACAAAGGAGTGATTGCTGGCCCTGCCACATGGCAGTCACAGGTGGGCAGTCTGCAGTGGTGGCTCTAGAGGCCATTTGGGGTGGGTAGAGGAGAGGCCACGCAGCACGGAGGCAGTGAGTGTGGACAAGCTTCCTGGTGTGGAAGGGAGCAGAGACCTGGGGCAGTGGCTGCACAGGGCGGAGGGAGGGAGTGTTGCAGGTGGGAGAAGCTGATGGGTGCAGTCTCATGGCGAGGGACATCACAGCAGTGCTGGGGAGAGTGGTCCTAACCGTAGGAGGTGAGTCCTTGGGGAAGTGACAGGAGGTGATCCTGAGCACAGGGTGGAGGGGCAGCACCTGTGTGCAGGAGAGGAGAGGAGTCCAGCTGTGGGAGGACTGTTCACAACAGCGGGTATGGGCTGGGCTGGGCCGGGCCGGGCTGGGCTGGGCTGGGGCGTGTTGGGAGTCTGAGCCATCTGGGAGAACCCCAGCTGGTCCTGTGCTCACGTGAGGTGTGTGGCTGCTGAGTTCAAGTGAGACCACTGGACACCTGCGTGCACACATGGAGTAGGTGGATATTTGGGCTGAACCAGGGCAGTGGGGCAGAGAAGCTTCTCTGGGAGGGCAGGATGGAGCGAAAGGGAGTAAGAGACTTATTGTGCATCTAGACCAAGAGGTCAGGGTGGAGAGAGTGGAAGTGAGGACTTGGGAGGGGGGTGAATCATGCCTTGGAGGTCTTGATGAGGTTCAGTGATAGCTGGAGCCAGGAGCCAGGGTTAGGTGAGCAGGACAGGGGGGGAAGGGAAGGAGCTGCCTTCAGTTGAGGTTGTAGCAGGTTGTAGCAGCCTGTTGTGGTCCAGGAGGCCACCGGGGGACATGCACGCAGACGCAGGTGGCTGTGTTGGGGAAGAACAAGCCGCCCGTCAGGAGCCTGGTGGGAGCTGTTTCTGACCCTCACGTGTAGACCCCAGCCTCCAGCTGCTGGGTTTTCTTTTGTTTCCTGCAAAGGAACAAACAGTTTCCAGCAGGATTTGCTGGGAGCCTAGACCCTGAGACAGTACAGCTGGCCAAGGGCTGTCCGTGGCCGTAGCACCCTCGTGATGGAATTTCCAGAATGAGCTTGGGCCCGAGGATGCACTCTCCTTGTGAGGCGGTGGCCTGCTTTGCTGCCTTCTCCCCTGGGGAGGCCCCGGGTAGGCCAGCCTCGGAAGTGGAAAGAAGAGGAGACCTGGCCCACCTCCCAGCAGGCTCCACTGGAGCTGCCGTCCTGCACTGGGGCCTCCTTCCGGGCATTCAGTGGACGTTGCAAGTCCAGTGGGGCAGCACAGGGACTCAGGAGTTCCTTTCCCAGAAGGCCTGCAGCTGTCCTCTCAGGCCACGCCACTTGCACCTGCCTAGACCCCAGGCTGTGTCCTTGCTCGTCATCCTCACCGTCTCTGTGCCTGTCCATGCCCAAGTGTGGCCTTCCGCTCCACCTGAGGACACGTTTTCCAGTCCTTGGGGCTCTCTTCTGTGGCCTCCCTGGAGATCTGCTGTTGGCTGAGCGTATCCTGGTGTCCCAGTTCTCACACACACACACACACACGTGCCGTTTGAGAATAAACACATTTACATATTAATATATGTATTAATATATGCATGCGTATATACACACATAACTTCAAAACAATTTGGCTTCTGTTACCTGCTGAAATAGTTGGGATGTCACCTTGACAGTAGACAGCCGCCAGTGACCAACTGAACTTGCTTGTTATGGCCCTTGGTAGGACACCCGGGGATTTCTAAGCCAGCATTCACCTCCACAGCTGCCACCTGACTGTCTTCTTCTGGTACCCTGGAGTGACACCCTCAACTTGGGGGCTTCCCTTAAAGGCAACCTGGATTGGGAAACCTCAGTGTGGCCAGGAGGCCTCTGGATGAAAAGGCAGCAGAAGGTGTCACCTTTGGAACTAAAACGATGTCACTAGCCACACTGGGAAATTCAAACAGTCTTTCCCTCCCTCTCCGCCCACCCAGCCGCCCCCCCTCCTTCCTCAGGAGAGGCATTGCAGAAGCAGCCACGCTAGGGGGTTTTACAGCGTGGCTGAAGGTGGTCAGACTGGTGCATTGGAGAGTTTCCATTTGGAGAAACGGGCTGAGGACCTATGCCGTACATGGCTCGGTTGGACGTAATGAATGATTCTTTGTTTTGTTTTTGTTGTGTGAAGAACCTTTCTAGTACATATTTCCTACTTATTTACTGTCTGCAAAAGAATGAGGTATAGGTGGAAATAGATATGGCTGACGTTTATTTTCTAGCCTACCAGGATTTATTTCCCCCCTTTTCTTGATTCTCTGATACAGAAATATGAGTTGATTTTAGTACTTTAAAATGAGCTACCACTTTTCAGAAATATAAACATCTTATAAATTGAGAGACGGGAGTAATTTAGTGAGGAGGCAGAGAGCCAGAAAGTTCTCACTGCCAGTCTGTCTGCCCGGGTGGTGCCTGGTTTCCTGGCCAGGACAGGGGTTCGAGGGAACTGGGGCCAAACCTCTTGCTGTGCAGATGGGGAAACTGAGATCCGAGGGGAAGGGACTGAGTCTGTCCTGCCTCCTGATCCAGAGGCCAAGCTTGCCTTCCTGTTTTCTCTCTGGGAGGAGGGTCTCCAAGGCCTGGGGGAGCCTAGACCTGGACAAGAGCCACCTGTCAAGGCCTGGGTACAAGGCACAAGACACTATGGGGACAAGGGCAGTCTCTGGGGAGGTTCTGCCTTTGATCTGTTGGGGGGGCTGATGGGATCCACAGTCACAGAGAAGTGTAGAAACTTATTTCCCACTTGCATATCACTGGGCTTGGCTCTAACTCTCTTGTCCTAAACAGTTAAGGGAGGGTGGTGCGGGAGGGAGAGAGATTTTTTTAACCCTTCCCTGGGGAGAGGCCTGAGGGTGTGGCGACTGGACCAGACCCAGGCTCCTGGGACTCCACATCTCCTGGATAAAAGCTGACGAGGATGGGGTGTGTGGGGCTGAGAATTTCTTTAGGCTGAAGGGCAGTCGGAGGGGACTGTCACTTTGCTGGCCGAGTGCTGTCTCCTCTGTTCCCTCTTCTGACTGCAGGGGCTGGTCTTGCCCAGGGGTGGAAGTGAGCAGAGCAGACCAGGGGCCCAGGGACTTGCAGGTGGGGGTAGGAAAGGAGTGTTTTCTTGCTCCAAGCGGTCCCCAAGGGCAGAAACAGGCCCAGGGATGACCCAAGTGACAGAGTGCTGTGGTCACGAGCCAGGCAGAGCTGGGCTCCGGTTCTAGTGCTGACACTTACTCGCTGGGTGACTGTGGGCAAATTACTTAATCTTTCTGGACCTCTGTTTCCTCATCCATGAAGTGGATCTGATATTAGTGCCTACCTCACAGGGCCATAAATTTGGAATAAGATGATACATAAGTGGTAGGTACTGTTATTAATAATAACAATGATAACAAAAATGTTTATAAAGGATGGAATGTAAGGAAGTGTGTTTCAGCCCAATAAAATGTTAGGAGTGTCCCTACACAGAGTATGTTATGTGTTGAGGGAGGGAGCTCTCTGTCACTGGAGGCATCCAAGCAAAAGTTAGAGGCCCACTCACTGGGAATGTTTTCAAGGTGTGAAGCCTCCTCACAGGTGGCAGAGCTGCAGTGGCCTTGGAGGTGTGTGCTGGGCCCGGAGGCCACCAGCTGGCCCTTTTGCCCCAGGCCCTGAGTCCCCTGAGAGACAGGCCTCCTTGGGGGGTTCTGCGGGGCTGCAGTGGCAGAGGACCCTGGATTTGGTCACCACTTGTGGTTGTCCAGATTTGCGTGCAGCCTCTGCCTGTGAGCCTGAATGCCTCTGTGGTCCCCAACACTGTCCTTCCTCCCTCGTCCAGGGGTCCCTCTACCAGGAGTGCCCTTCGCTTCTCAAATGGGTTTTTTTTTGCCCCCTGACAATTTCCTTCCTCTTCGGATGCAGTCATCCCCCTTCCTCCAGCTGTGGGTGTCTAGCCAGGGTTGCCAGTCCCTGGGTGAGCGTGTGACCTAACCTGGACAACCCACAGCTCTCCCTTGGCCTTCCCGGACGAGGCTTTGCAGGGAGAGTCTGCTTGTCTCTGGCGGCAGAGTGGAGGTGTGCCCGCCTGGACAGGGGACACGTAGCCTGGCTGGGAGAAGCAGCTGGTGCAGAGGGTGCTGAGGGGAGGGTGCTGAGGGAGCCAGGGCAGGCGGGTCTCTCACTGGCAGTCCCTGTGTCACGGGGCCACGGGGCCAGTCCATACCCCTTCAGGCCAAGGGGTTTGAGTTGAATTTCTGGCCCTGTGCCAGGAGCCTGAGGGCACCCGTCCTTCAGGACACACAGATGTAACCCCCTCTGGGACACACGTCCACGCCCTCCATAGCACCGGGCAGGACGTTCGCCATCCTCGGTGCCTCCAGCGGTGAGGAGCTCACAGCCAGAGGCTGGGCCTTCTGTGTATGTCCCCCTGGCCGTGGCAGGCACGGAGCAGGTACGAGGTCACTGTGCTCCGGTAAATGAACACGTGCTCAGTGTGTGCGACATTTCAGCAAGCGCATCATCAGCACTGTGCCGGCAGCTGAGCACCACTGATAAAGTGGTTGCCGGGGAAGCCTCAAACTGGCTCCGATACTGCTGCCGTCTTTGCCTGGAACACGTCTTGGCCTCCTGATTGGGTCCGTTTACGAGGCGCAGAAGGCGCCCGCCTTGGTTTTGATCCCGAATGGTGCTTTCAGTTTGATAAATGGAAATAGCTGGAAAGGACATGAAAAAGGTTGGCCGCTGCTGGGGGTTTAGCGGTGGGTGTTCGGTCGTCTTGGAGGGGGCGCCCTAAGCGGCAACCTCGGAGCAGGCTGAGGTGGGCAAATTGGTGGGATTGAGTTGCAGACAGTTGCCGCGGTTCCAATTCAAATGGGGAGGGTCCAGTTGACGAATAAAAATGGCTCCTTCATTCAAGGCTTTGTGTTCACAGCTGCACTCCCAGCCCCTGGCATGTGCTCAGCGCTCAATGGATATTTGTTGAATAAGTGAAGGAACTCCACAAATATTTATTTGTTAAATATTGCCTACTATTTTCCATGCACTGTGGTAGGTCTCACCGCTTTATAGACATGACGTGTTTTTGTGTGTGTGCACACGCGGGCACACACATATTAACGCACATCTAGTTATGCATTTTGCTGGCCTCTGTGCTCACCACCTTCACTGGGGGGTAGTAGCACATTTGCTGGGCTTGGCCGATGTTATATTTTTGTGTTTTTATTTCCAAGGCCAACACTGACTTTTGTTTTAAGGGAATATTTTGATGCAGGGAATGAATTAGACTAAAAGCAGAGCATGCATTCCTGGTGCACCATCCTGGCTCCTTCCTTGTCAGTGGGCATTAGCACCCCCCGCCCCTCCCCGCACCCCCCACACCCCCGTGTGCATGCATGCGTGCTGCAAACCTCAAACAATAGCCTTTGTGTTGGAGTGGGGGCCCGGCACCCACCTTGGGGTAGCGAGCCTTTGTCACTAGCCTCTTCCCTCCCGTCTTCCTGTAGGTGAAGCCAAGCCCCTGTGCCGTGCTTTGCCCTGGAACGTGGTGCCTCGGTGTGTGCGCATGTTCCTTGTGGCAGTGGCTTTCCTGCCTGTGGCCTTTTCAAAGCAGCGGGACCCTTTGTTTAAATGACATGTTATGTGGCACCCCACGGGCACACAGCACAAAGTGGGCCTGCTTTGCCTACACCTCCCCCTACTTCCCTGCCAGTGAACCTCCCTGCAAAGCACGGCCTTGGAGGAAGGGGCTGCACACGCGCAGTTGGCGTGAGCCGCGTGTTCACGCCTCTTCTCTCTCTGCCCCCTTCCGCCGGCTCAGGCGGGCCTCATCCGCACAGACAGCACCGACTACTTCATTGAGCCCCTGGAGCGGGGGCAGCAGGACCAGGAGGCCGTCGGGAGGACGCACGTGGTGTACCGCCGGGAAGCCGTCCAGCAGGAGCGGGCGGAGCCGCACGGGGACCTTCACAATGAAGGTAGGCCACGGGCGCTATTTCTGTCCCCACCGCTGGGGTGTTTTTAGATAACTTCCGGCCTTAAGCTCTCAGTACCTGACCTTAGTCTTCTCATCTGTGAAGTGAGGCTGGGCCGCATGTGTCCCTACCTGGTGTACTAGCAGGGAAACCCCAGTAGGTTCTAGGAGCTACTATAACTAGCTAGAATTAGGGGCCAGGAGAGCCACTTGTGTCCTGAACTGTGGTCCTCAGGACTCCAGAGGTCTTCCAGGGGCTCACTGTTGCTTCTCCAAGCTATTTCTGAGCCAAGGCAGAAGGCAGAATGGCTGCAGTTAGTGCTTCCCTCTAAAAATTAACTAAACCGTGTGGGAGCCCCAGGAAGGAAGTTTCTGGGGGCACTTGTAGGGAAGCTGCCTGGTGTCAAGGCACCGGAGTTAGCTTTATGTCCAATAGACCATTTTTAAATCCTGCTTCTGACTTGGTCTACCGTGTGACCTTAGACAAGTTACTTAATGTCTCTGAGCCTCATTTTCCTAATTAGTCAAGTGGAGATGGTCCATGTCTTCCTGTTAAGGTTGTTATATAAACATCTCTGCATGGAACCTGGCATGTAGTAGGTGCTTGCTAAATGGTAGCTGTCCTTATGGTATTGTTATTAAGGACAGCTACTGACATATTAGGGGGCAAGGGCGTCCCCGCACCTTGGTGACCAGTGTAGGAGGCTGCAGAGCAGCGGCACTCAGGACCCGTGGTTGGGCGGGTGAAATGGTGGATGTGACACAGGTTCTGGTCCTGGCCCAGGGCCAACTTCATAGTGAAACTCCGCTTTGTCATGAAGCCCCTTTGGGCAAGAGGAGATGAGAAGGCCGGGGGTGGAACCGGTTGTAAGTGGCCGCACCCTTGTGCCAGGGCCCTGCAGGTTGATCCCAGCGTGAGGGAATCCCTGGAAACCAGTTGTCCCCACACAAGACGTGTGCTTTCAAGCTCCAGCTGCTTTCCAAGTGTCACTCAGGAGAGAAGTCCCCACCAGGGCCAGGATGGCTCTGCAGGCCTGGAGTGGGGGGCGGGCCTCCGAGCACAGGTGTGGATTTCAGAGCACCCTTCCCTCCACCACGGCTGGGGACAGGGCCGAGTCACCCTTGGGCTCCCTTTTATTTGAGGCCAGTTCCGAATCAAAAGACCATAAATCCTCCCTGTGGGGAAGAGCCCTTGGGAAGTGCAGTCCCGGTCGGCGGCTGGGAAGATAAGAGCTCGGAGCACACGGAGCTGGGGTTTAGGCCCAGGGTGACGTGGGCACAGCTCTCCCCTCACCTCGGGCTGCCTGGCTGGATCCCCTGTGTGTTCCTCCCGGGAAGAACCAGGGGCAAGAGAGGACCTTCTTGGAAATCTGTGACTCACACTTCTCTTTGAAGGCTGGTTGTAGGTCCGAGTCCGGCGTGTGGAGCAGCAGTGCTGGGTGCGTCTGTCTCTGTCCACAGGCTCGGCTGAGACGAGAGGCGTCACCGTAGCCCTTGGGGTGTGTTTCTCAGGGCAAGCCTGGGAGCCGGGCTGGTGGCCAGGGCAGGGCTTCCCAGCAGTGTCTCTCTGCCCATCCCCATCCCGAACAGGTGTCCCTGCCCTTGGGCCCTCAAACCCCGGGGTGCCCTGGGTCTGTCCCATCTCCCACCCAGGCTGGGGGCCAGGAGAACAGGTGCCAAGTGTCCATGTCTGGGTCCCCACAGCCGCACCTCCCTCCGGGCCTGTGTCCAGCTGTCCTGGAGGAGGGGAGGCGGCGTCCGCGGCTGCGTCCCAGCGGGTCTCCAGCTGAGCTGAGGCTGGGGCGGGGCCTGCTGCCCCGGCTCCCCTGTGACTGAGGGGACTGAGGTGGGTGTGCCGTGAACTCCGGGTGCAGGGGACTGTTCCTCTTGGCACTCAGGCTCTGGCCCCAGCTGCTGCTTCCTGAGGCGCACTCTCATGACACACGCACACACACACTCGCCCCGGCCATACACCCACACGGACACACAGACACGCTGACCTCACACGCGTGCTCACACACACACACACACACACACAGTCACCCACCCATACCCTCGGGCTCACACACCCACACAGACCCACACCCACCCGTGCATGCACACTGACGCAAACACACACCCCACACACCCAAACTCACACACAGACACAGGCACACACTCACACCCACACAAACACACACCCCTACGTCCACACTCACATTCACACCCCCATGCACACACGCTCCTGCACACACTCACACACCCAAACACACACCCACTCATGCATACGCACACACGTCCTTCATGGGCCCACAGAAGCGTTAAGTGATCCTTCTCAAGGGCTCCGGTGAGAAACTGAGAAACGGGGCGGTTGAGGGGCCGGAGGTGGGAGCTCCCGCGGCTGGAGCCTGGATGCTCCCGGCTCCTCCCGCGCACCGTGGTCCTGCTGTTCACCCGCCCTTCCACCCCCAGGTCCCTCCTGAGGACCTGAGCGGGCCACGTGCCCCTGTGCCCAGAGCCTCGGCCCTCCCATGCTCTCAGGGCAGCCGGCCAGGCTGGGGCTCAGGGCTGTTGCTGCGGCTACTTTTTTAAAAAATTGAGATAAAATTCATTATTTTAATCATTTTAAGGTATGTATAATTCAGTTTTTTTTACTATATTCACAGTGCTATGCTATCACCACTATATAATTCCAGAATATTCCCATCACCCCCATAAAAAACCCTGTACCCATTAGCAGTCGCTGCTATTTTCCCTTCCCAAGCCCTCCCGACAACCACTAATCTACTTTCTGTCTTTCTCCGTAGAATTTTCCCATTCAGACCATTCGTATGAATGAAATCATTCAGTACGTGGTCCTTTGTGATTGGCTGCTTCCACTGAGCGTATTGTCAAGGTTCACCCATGCTATGGCAGGTGTTAATACTCCACCCCTTTTTATGACAGGGTAATATTCCAGCGCATGGATATACCACATTCATTTACCCATTCATCTGTTTTTTTCTTTTTCCTATTTTTGTTTTGTTTCAGAATATTGCAGGGGTACGAATGTTTTGGTTACATGGATTGCTCTTGTACTGCTGGAGTCAAAGATATAAGTGTCCCCTCACCCAGGCAGTGTGCATTGTGCCTGTCCACTCACCCGAGGGTG